>VWPU01003906.1:0-17731 GCA_013398955.1 Callaeas wilsoni
TTTTTTTTTAGGAATTGTGCAATCCGAGGAAAAGCAAACGGGGCAGGAGCACAGAGTCAGGTCGGATTTTATTTCTGTTTTCCAGTTGTCTGAATAATCAGGGATTGGGAATTCCGTGTTTTCCCTTGCAAGGAAAGAAACCCTGAAAATACTCGTATTCCCATAGGATAACGGAAATTTCCTTCAACTCCAACGGCATTTTTTAGGGAATACCAGAAATCCCAAATTTTGGGGGGGGATGGAGGTATCTGGGATCATCTCCCTCGGGGTCTGAGCTCTGGAAATCCTGGAGATGTTAGAGACGATTAATTAATTAATAAATAATTCATTTTAATTAATTAAGTATTTATTAATTCTCGACTCGATCCTAAAAAATTAACTTGGAGAGGATCCTTCCCTCTTTCCTACCTCTCCCACCTCCATCCCAAGCAGGAATTAACACAAAACAGGGATTTGTCCCAGACATTTAATTTTGGGAAATTCCAGCCTTCGCACAGAACTGGATGGGAGGGAATCGGAGAAGGGGCTGGAAAAATGACAGGGAAGAGCACTGAGGTATCTGGGAGAAGGGAGATTCCATGTGGGATGAGATTGGAATTCGCAGGCTTGTTTAACCCGTCCGGAACCAGAAAACAGCCGGGAATAAATCCCGGCCAAGCAGAAAACCCAAAAGGAAAAATTGGGATAAGATAGAGAGGAAAGGGCTGTGGATGCAATCCCAGCCAAGGAGAAAACCAAAAGGAAAAGTTGGGATAAAATAGAGAGGAAAGGGCTGTGGATGCATCCAGGATTTTATTCCAGCGGGAGCAGCAGCTGAGGTCGGGCTGGGCCTTGACCTTCCCTCAGGGCTGGAACTTTTTCCATGATCCTTCATCTTTCCGAGTCACAGCGTCGTGGAATCATGGAATGGTTCAGGGATGGGACCTTAAAGCTCATCCCATTCCATCGGCAGGGATATCTTCCGCTATCCCGGGATGCTCCAAGGCCATTCCAACCTGGCCGCGGACACTTCCGGAGACGGGGAGCCACAAGAGCACGGAGAACCAAATCCCAAATTCCGATGGTTCAAAGCTCCGCTGGTGAGGACAATTTTCCATCCTCTCCTCACCACCGGGAAAATTCCCCTTTGAAAACTTCCGGGCTCCGTGGAAAAATTCCAAACCCTTGTGTCCAAGTGCTCCCTGTGCCAAGGAGAAGCAGAGACTGGAGAAGGTCCGGAGCAGGAATTCCACTCCTGGTGTGCCAGCGGGTGGACGAGACATTCCAGGCTGGCTAATTCCAAGAGTTCTGCTTCCCATTAAAGTGCCGGAGAGCAGCTGGAGCTCTGGAGTCCATTAAATGCCACTTTTCGGGAATGGGCTTGGATTCCAGCTGTTTATTTTTATATCCAGGGAGCTGAGCGATGGATGCTGAAAAAGGAATAAAAGCAAGGGAAAAAAATGGATGATGGGATGTGGGATGGAAAAAAAACCGTCGGAATATCGAACACGACTTCCCTGCTCCGACATCCCGGGCATGGAAAAGCCCTTTTAGAGATACCAGCTTCTTCATCCGGCAGAGGTAATGGAGAATCCGGAATTCCGGGATTGGAATACCCAGAATTTCTATGGTGAAACATAGTTTTTAATCTCCTTGGAATGGATTGCCTGGGAATAGGGACGGGGATCCTCCTTCCAAAGGGGCCACCGGGGAAGCCTAAAAAACTGGGATAAATGGGATGGAACGAACCGAAATAGTTCAAACCTGTTAATTGGGAAGGAATTCCTGGCTGTGAGGATGGGGAGGGGCTGGGCTGGAATTCCCAGATTTGCTGTGGCTGCCCCTGGATCCCTGGGAGTGTCCAAGGCCAGGTTGGACACTGGGGCTTGGATCCACCTGGGATCGTGGGAGGTGTCCCTGAACATGGATGGGGCTGGAATGGGATGGGATTTCAGGTAATTTCCAATCCAAACCATTCCAGGATTCTGGAGGCAGGCTGGGAGAGCTGGGAATGTTCCCCTGGAGAAGGGAAAAATCCAGGGAGAGCTCCGAGCCCCTGGCAGGGCCTGAAGGGGCTCCAGGAGAGCTGGAGAGGGACTGGGGACAAGGGATGGAGGGACAGGACACAGGGAATGGCTTCCCACTGGGAAAGGGGAGATGGGGGTGGGATTTGGGAAGGAATTCCTGGCTGGGAGGGGGGGGAGGGGCTGGGCTGGAATTCCCAGATTTGCTGTGGCTGCCCCTGGATCCCTGGCAGTGTCCAAGGTTGGATGGGATTTGGAGCCGCCTCCTTTTGGATCCCAACCAATCCTTTGGATCAGGTGGTTCTCCATTGGACCAAATCCAGCATTTCCCTGCTCCAAGGATCCCAACCAGCAGCCGGGAACTGGGAGAGCTCCGCTTTTCCGCACCCCACGGAGCCGGAGCAAAAGCCGGCAGCCGGTTTTCCAATAATGGTTTATGGGAAATCCATGGATTAACATCAAAGGAGCTCTCCCGGCCAGGTGGGAAGGCCGAGCTCGTAACCTTTTATTGCTCCTGATCCAGGGAATTGTTTTCCCCCCCCGGAGGGCCTGGGACATCAGGAATGTGTTAAATCCAGGCCCCTCTGGAGCACCTTCCTCTCCCTACCCCACATTCCCGTTTACAGGGAGCAACGGGACACAGGGAATGGCTTCCCACTGGGAAAGGGGAGACTGGGGTGGGATCTTGGGAAGGAATTCCTGGCTGGTCTGGAATTCCCAGATTTGCTGTGGCTGCCCCTGGATCCCTGGGAGTGTCCAAGGCCAGGTTGGACATTGGGGCTTGGATCCACCTGGGACACTGGGAGGTGTCCCTGAACATGGATAGGGTGGGAAAGGATGGGATTTAAGGTTCCCTCCAACCAAACCATTCCAGGATTCTGGAGCCAGGCTGGGAGAGCTGGGAATGTTCCCCTGGAGAGGGCAAAAATCCAGGGAGAGCTCCGAGCCCCTGGCAGGGCCTGAAGGGGCTCCAGGAGAGCTGAAGAGGGACTGGGGACAAGAGATGGAGGGACAGGACACAGGGAATGGCTTCCCACTGGGAAAGGGGAGATTGGGGTGGGCTCTTGGGCAGGAATTCCTGGCTGGTCTGGAATTCCCAGATTTGCTGTGGCTGCCCCTGGATCCCTGGGAGTGTCCAAGGCCAGGTTGGACATTGGGGCTTGGATCCACCTGGGACAGTGGGAGGTGTCCCTGGGCTTTAATGGGATTGATCCCCAAGGTTCCTTCCCATCCAAACCATTCCATGATTCCAAGTCAGAGCTCTCCCAAGGCGCAGGATTCCAGACCTGAGAGGGGCTGCAGGTGCTCCCAGAGGGAACGGTGGGATGCGATCCAAGGTGGCTTCACTTGGATAATTCAGCACCATCCACAGGAAAGTTTGGGAAAATCCAAGAATCCTAAAATCCCAGACTGCCTTGGGTGCGAAGGGACCTTAATTCCCATCCCATTCCATGGCCACGGACACCTTCCGCTATCCCAAACCGCTCCAAGCCTTTTCCAGCCCGGCCTCCTGAACTCCTGGAAGCCGGGATCCATCAGCAAACGGTGACATCACAACCCCGAGCCGTCAGGACATTCCCGACACCCAAAAATATCCCTTCTCCAGAGGCCAGGAAGCAGCAGCAAGCCATCCATCCTGTCAGCGCGGCTAATCCCAGGTTTTTTCTGGCTCTGGGAACACGGGGAGGGTGGGAAGCGGGAGGGAGGGGGGGTGGTGGCACATCTGGATGCACTCGGAGCCGGGGTGGTGGCAGCTGTTCCCTCATCCCGCTCGCTCCGGGTCTGGAATCAATTTCCAAGAGGTTTTTCTTGCCTAAATTGGAGCCCGAAGTCTGCTCGGCTCCTTCTCTCCCGGTTTTCCAGCTGGGCTTTTATTCCTTGGCCTCCGGAGCCTTCGAAATAGAAATGCTGGAAAAGGAGCCATTCCAGAGGCATGGCTGGAGGGAAAGGAGGGAATTCTGCACTTCGTGGAGCAGGGAAAGGGAGAAATCCCGGCAGGAGATAAACCCCGAGCCGCGTTATTCCCGAAGGGATTGAGAATCCGCATCTCCCGTTCCTGCCTTTAGCTGGAAGTCACTTAAAGGGAGGATCCCTTCTGGGAGGGAGATGAAATCCGGGATTTTTCCTTGGGAAAACGGCTTTGCGGGGCCTGCCGATGGAGCCCCGCGCTCCGGGGAAGGATCTGGGATGGGATTTGTTAAACTACGCTGGAAATTTGTCCGTGTAGATCCCCTGGAATTCCAGGGGGCTCCCTTGCTATAAAAAACTGGGAAAGGGGCACCCAAAAGCCGATTTTTGGGAAGGCAGGACATGATCCAGAGGCAGGAAAGGACCTTCGTGTCCAGATTTGGGTGGAATGTGCAGCTTTTTGGGAAAAGAACCGATTTATGGGATTGTGACCAGGGAGCAACAGGAAAATTGGGAATGGCTGCCCACTGCCGGAGGGCAGGGCAGGGTGGGATATTCGGAAGGAGTTTTGGGAAGTTTCTCCCAAAAAAGCACCAAACCCCCGGTGGGTTCACAGTTTCCCATATCCACAGGTCAGATTCCCACTGGGAATTCGTTCCATGGATCCTTCTCCAGCCCCTGCAGAGGGAATTCCCCCTGATGGGCTTGGGAAGAGTCCCCTGGAGCTCATCAGATCCGGAACATCCGGATTTTGGGAGCAGGAGCAGCTCCCTGGTGACATTCGCACCTCTGGAGAGGTTCTTCCATTCCAGGAGAAAAAAAAGCAGGATCACGGAACGCGTTGGGATGGGTAAGACTTAAAAACTCATCCAGATCCATCCAGGAACACCTCCCACTGTCCCAGGTGGATCCAGCCCGGCCTTGGACACTCCCAGGGATCCAGGGGCGGCCACAGCAAATCTGGGAATTCCAGCCCAGCCAGGAATTCCTTCCCAAATCCCAGCCTAATCTCCCCTTTCCCAGTGGGAAGCCATTCCCTGTGTCCTGTCCCTCCATCCCTTGTCCCCAGTCCCTCTCCAGCTCTCCTGGAGCCCCTCAAGGGACTCTGAGGTTTCCCTGGATTTTTCCCTTCTCCAGGTGAACATTCCCAGCTCTCCCAGCCTGGCTCCAGAATCCTGGAATAGTTTGGTTGGAGGGAACCTTAAATCCCATCCCATTCCCACCCCATCCATGTTCAGGGACACCACCCACTATTCCAGATGGATCCAAGCCCCAGTGACCAACCTGGCCTTGGACACTCCCAGGGATCCAGGGCCAGCCACAGCAAATCTGGGAATTCCAGCCCAGCCCCTCCCCCCCCTCCTACCCAGGAATTCCTTCCCAAGATCCCACCCCGATCTCCCCTTTCCCAGTGGGAAGCCATTCCCTGTGTCCTGTCTCTCCATCCCTTGTCCCCAGTCCCTCTCCAGCTCTCCTGGAGCCCCTGCAGGGACTCTGAGGTTTCCCTGGATTTTGCCCTTCTCCAGGGGAACATTCCCAGCATTCCCAGCGATTCCCACAGCAGAGCTGCTCCATCCCTCTGAACATCCCGCTCCTAAAAGAAACCCGGAGCAGCCCCTGGACAGCCACTCTAAATCCTGATTTTTGCTCCTAAAAAATCCATGAGGAGCCTTGGGAAGAGCTGGACTCTGGAAAAGGTTTTTCGGGAGCGCTGATGGAGCTTGGGATGGATTTGGGATCTCAGTGTTCCTGCATTAAAGAAAGAATTCCCAACTGAACCCCCCCCACCAGAAATCCCAAATCCCAACAAATATTAGGCAAAAATTCTGGAAATCAAAGGATTTTCCACCCCTTCCAGCATTCCGGATTTCCCTCCAGGAGTTAGGGATCCACATCCCCTTTTAGAACCTGAGAAGGGAATTCCCAACAACACCCAATCCTCATTCCTGCGCTTCCAAGTGCGGGAATTCCGCTGGAAAACCCAGATTTCATCCCAAAATCACTTGGAAGGACAGACAGGAGTCTTGCAATCCTTAGGAAAACTCGGAATCCACGGGACAAAATCTGCATGGAACAAAAAGTTATTTTTAGCCGTGGTCGGGTCCCGTCTCTTCCTGCTGGATTCGGGATTTAAAAATCCAGGACCTCTTTCTATCCCAGCTCCTCTCTGGAATTCCAATTCTTTTTTTCTGTATAATTCCAGCTTTCCCAACAACCTTTTCCTGCTTTTTTGATCCCAATCCAGCTCCGCTTCTTCCTCAGGAAGAGTTTTCCTGCCTCTGCTCCGGTTTATGGGATTTCCATGCCCTGACGCGACCCCCATTAATTCCCAAATAAAAATCCTGCAGAAGACAAAAACTCCTCCGCTTTTTTTCCACATTTTTTCCCCCCCCCCTCCAATCCTTCTGTTTCTGGGCTCATAATTTTTTACGAGCTCGGTGATTCCAAGCGATTTCATTTCCCAGCTCCCTTCATTAATTCCATGTCGGGAATTTTTATTGACGGGGAAGGTAAACAAATAACATTTGTTTTCCCTAAAATCCACATTCCCCCCTTGTTTTCCCGGTTATTCCCAGCCTGGCTTCTGTTTGTCTCATATCCCGTGGCCATGCGGAAGGGATGGAGATGCTGGAATATTTCGGATCCCTGTTTTCTCGGTGGTGTGCTTGGATGAGATTTGGATTCGGAATGATGGGTGAAAAAACGGATTTTGGGGAAAAAATGGTTTTGGGGCATTCGTGGTTGATCCTTCCCAGAGAAGTTGTGGATTCCTTATCCCTGAGAGCGTCCAAGGCCAGGCTGGCTGGGGCTTGGAGCAGCCTGGGACAGTGGGAGGTGTCCCTGAACATGGATGGGGTGGAATGGGATGGGATTTAAGGTCCTTTTCAACTCAAACCATGCCAGCATTCTGGAGCCAGGCTGGGAGAGTTGGGAATGTTGCCCTGGAGAAGGGAAAAATCCAGGGAATCCTCAGAGTCCCTGAAGGGGCTCCAGGAGAGCTGGAGAGGGACTGGGGACAAGGGATGGAGGGACAGGACACAGGGAATGGCTTCCCACTGGGAAAGGGGAGATTGGGCGGGGATCTTGGGAAGGAATTCCTGGCTGGGAGGGTGGGGAGGGGCTGGGCTGGAATTCCCAGATTTGCTGTGGCTGCGCCTGGATCCCTGGGAGTGTCCAAGGCCAGGTTGGACACTGGGGCTTGGATCCACCTGGGATAGTGGGAGGTGGATGTGTCCCTGCCCATGGAATGGAGCAGAATGGGATGGGCTTTAAGGTCCCCTCCAACCAAAACCATTCCATGATTTTATGAGGGATGTGGAAAATTCTCCTCAGGCAGCCTGAACTCCCAAAAGGAAGCGGCACATCCAGGGAATCCCAGAATTCCTACACCGAGCCGGAGCTGTGTTTACACCCTGGAGCACAGCCTGTCCATCCCATCCCATCCCATCCCATCCCATCCCATCCCATCCCATCCCATCCCATCCCATCCTGGGCNCATCCCATCCCATCCCATCCCATCCCATCCCATCCCATCCCATCCCGAGCCAGGATGGGCAGGAAAAAGCTCTCCCTGGGCCGTCCTCAGCCCCATCCGATCCCGAAAAGCCGGATCCATCCCTGGGAAGAGGGAAGGGAAAGCTTCGGAGCGAGAAACACTCGGAGCGGTTTTCAACAAGCTGCCCTCATTCCTTCGGCTAAAAATAAATCCAAGGAGCACAAAAAGGCTCTCAGGGACTCACAGGTGCTCGGAGCCTGTTGAAATTTTCTGGGAATTGCTTCTTTTCCGTGCGAATGGGATAAAAATCCATCCAGGGCACGGAAGAGCCCTTGAAAAACACCCACGGAGCGGAGACATCCTGGCCCGAGCTTGGATGAAAAGTCATTGATTGGAGGTTTCTTCCCGTTTTCCCTCTTGATCCGGAGAAAAAGTGGCTCCTTTGACGTGTCTGTCAGTGCCTTGGGAAGAGGGAATGAGCGCAATTAGCTCGGGAATTGTTGTGGGATAAAGGTCGGCTCGTTAGCGCCCGGAATTCATTCCCAAGTGGTTTTTACCGGGAGGCTCTCCAGGCTCAGCCAGGTGAGGCAGCGGAGGGAGGGAATTGCGGCTCCTCCGGTGCCTCCGGCACGGAACGGATCCGGAATTGTCCTCTCGGAGCATCTGCAAGAGGCAACGCCGGCGGCAGCTGGGGGGGAGGGGGGAAGGGGACAAAAATATCCGGGTCTTCAGAGAATCCCAGGAAGGTTTGGGATGGGATGGATTTGAGGCTCAGCCTGTTTCACCCAGGGAAAAATTCCACTATCCCAGGTGGATCCAAGCCTCAATGTCCAACCTGGCCTTGGACACTGCCAGGGCTCCAGGGACAGCCACCGCAAATCTGGGAATTCCAGCCCAGCCAGGAATTCCTTCCCAAGATCCCAGCCCAATCTCCCCTTTCCCAGTGGGAAGCCATTCCCTGTGTCCTGTCCCTCCATCCCTTGTCCCCAGTCCCTCTCCAGCTCGCCTGGAGCCCCTTCAGGGACTCTGAGGTTTCCGTGGATTTTTCCTTTCTCCAGGGGAACATTCCCAGCTCTCCCAGCCCGGCTCCAGAATCCTGGAGTGGTTTGGGTTGGAAGAGACCTTAAATCCCATCCCATTCCCACCCCATCCATGTTCAGGGACACCTCCCACTATCCCAGGTTTATCCAAGCCTTATCCAGCCTTAGCTGGTTGTTCCCTCGGTTGGAAATCCAAGGAAAACACGGACACGGCAATCCCACGGAAATCCCGGCTCCAAGGTGGGCCTGAGCTGCCCAAAATGCTGCATCCGCCCCTCACCGGGACCATCCCTGCTCCTGGCAAGGAAATTCCCAAATCCGCAACGTCCACACCACCTTGCAGCCGGCAAATCCCAGAGGAGCCGTTCCAGAGCCGGGGTCGCCGGTGGAGTTCAGGACAACATTCCCGGGTAACTCCGAGGCCAACGGCTCCCGGTGGGAGCTGGGCTTTGCTTACTCTCAGCTCCATCCCAGAAAAAACATTTCCTGGAATTTGGAGGGAATTCTGCCCAGCGGTGCCTGTGGTCCGTTGGAAAACAACGATTCCAGGGCTTTCTGAAAGCCAGGAAGGAAATCCATGGAGCAAAAGTGAGGGATGACGGCTTTTTTTTGCCAGGTCCCAATCCCACTTTTCCTTTTTTCCCGGGTGAGGGAAAGGTTAAACCCCGCTCTTTGGGGCTGGAAAATCTCGGGGTGCTGTGGGAATTTGAAATTCCGTGTCCCCCCCTTCGGAGCCGACTTTGAAACCAGGATAGGCCATTCCAAGGAGGAATTCCGTGGGTGTGAGGGAGCAGGTCATGGAATTTCCACGCAGGCCAGTGGGAGGTTAGGCCTGGCTTTAGGCCTGGCTTTACAAATAATTTAGATCCCGCCCCAGCCCAGCTGGAGTTTTCCAAAGCGGGTGGGAAAAGCGGGAATAAAATAGGAACCCGCTCCACTCGCTCCAGCTCGGAATTCCAGGAGGGAATACAGCTCCTTGTGTTTTTCCAGGGGCAGGAGCCATGAACCGTGAGGACAGGAGGCTCCAAGGGCCGGGATCGGATCCCGTGCTGGGTGCAACTGGGAGCATTCCCAGCGGATCGGCCCCGCCGGAATGTTGGGATGCGAGGGGCTCGCAGATCCGGTGGTTTGTGAGCAGCGAAATTCCCAACTGGAGACAATTCCAGGAGCGGAACCCTGGGAGATGATTCCAGGAGCGGAACCCTGGGAGATGATTCCAGGAGCGGAACCCTGGGACAAATAATCCTGCCCATCCCATGGATGGAGCTTAACCCCGGAATTGTCAAAAAATTCCAGGGACAAATGTTGAAATTTGGTATTTAGGTTTTTCTCCTCTTTTTTTTCGCCCTAAATTCCAGGCGTTTGGAGGAGATAAATCCCAAGGAAAGAGGGTCTGGCTCAGCCAGATCTGGTTTTTCCAGACTGTTCCCATTCCGTGGATATCATGGAATGACGAGTCTCTGTCTGGATGTGGAGACAGGACCTGCGTGTGGCTTTATCCTGGTTCGATCCCATTGGAAAACCCGGAATTGGGCCTGAGAAGCGCCGAGAAAATTCCCTTGGATATGCAAAACCCCCAATTCCATGAGCTGGGATTTGGATTCCCAAAGTTCAGGTCCTGGAGCAAGCGCTCCATGCCAGGAATGATGGGAAGGAGCAGCCTCGGAGCGAGGCCGGGAGAAACAGGAGAATCCAGGGAGCTCTTTCCCTCTGTGCCGTGAATTCCTGAGGGGTTTTGGGAATATTCCTTCACTTTTTCCATGCCCTCACAAAGCCTGGATCACAGCGGGCCTGGAAGAGGAGGGATGAAGGGGGGTCAGCAAATCCTCGGCTCTGGAGCCAGGCTGGGAATGTTCCCCTGGAGAAGGGAAAAATCCAGGGAGAAATTCCAGCCCCTTGCAGGGCCTGAAGGGGCTCCAGGAGAGCTGGAGAGGCACTGGGGACAAGGGATGGAGGGACAGGACACAGGGAATGGCTTCCCACTGGGAAAGGGGAGAGTGGGGTGGGATCTTGGGAAGGAATTCCTGGCTGGGCGGGTGGGGAGGGGCTGGTCTGGAATTCCCAGATTTGCTGTGGCTGCCCCTGGATCCCTGGGAGTGTCCAAGGCCAGGTTGGACACTGGGGCTTGGATCCATCTGGGATAGTGGGAGGTGTCCCTGAACATGGATGGGGTGGAATGGGATGGGATTTAAGGAGCCAGGCTGGGAGTTCCAGGATTCTGGAGCCCCTGTGCTCTGGAGCCAGGCTGGGAGAGCTGGGAATGTTCCCCTGGAGAAGGGAAAAAGCCAGGGAGAGCTCCGAGCCCCTGGCAGGGCCTGAAGGGGCTCCAGGAGAGCTGGAGAGGGACTGGGGACAAGGGATGGAGGGACAGGACACAGGGAATGGCTTCCCACTGGGAAAGGGGAGATTGGGCTGGGATCTTGGCAAGGAATTCCTGGCTGGGCTGGAATTCCCAGATTTGCTGTGGCTGCCCCTGGATCCCTGGGAGCATCCAAGGCCAGGTTGGATCCACCTGGGACAGTGGGAATTGTCCCTGCACATCCAATTGGAATTAGAAGGTCTTTCAGGCCCCTTCCCACCCAAACAATTCCATGATTCCGTGTGTCCCTGCCTGCAGTTTTCCATCCATCCCGGGTTATTCCCTCCTGCTCCTACATCCTCCTTTTTCCGGGAAGGCTCTGTGGGGGTGCCGGGCAAAACATTCCCTCTTAAAATAGCCGGGAAAGGGGCCTGGGAAGCCGCAGGGATCAGAGGTGCTCCAATGGAGCAGCTGTTGGGATGGATGCATCCCAGATGTGCAAGGGAACGGCTTCGTCCCGGGAAAATTCCTTTTTCCATCCCAAAACCGACCTGGCAAAGGAGGATTTGAGCATTCCCACGGGATTTTATTGTTTGTTTGTTTGAGCTTTTACTCATTTTCTTTTTTTTTTTTTTTTAATGAAGTTTCTCCCGATTACAAAAGCAAATGGAAAAACCTGGAATTCTGGATGGGTCCAGGGAACAGAGCGCTTGGAGAGGTCTTGGAAAAATCCCGATTCCTGTTTTACCTGGCCAAGGAGAAATGTGCTGGATGAGAACAAATTCCATGATTATGGCTACGGACGGGACCGGGATTGAAAGAGGCAGGAATGGGATAATTCCCGTTAATGTCATTCTGGGCGGGATCCCAGGAACTGCAGGAGGGAAAAATCTTTCACGGAATCGTGGAATTCCAGACAGGTTTGGGTGGGAAAGGAACTTAAATCCCATCCAGTCCCATCCATGGGCACTTCCCACTATCCCAGGTGCATCCAAGCCCCAATGTCCACCCTGGCCTTGGACACTCCCAGGGATCCAGGGCAGCCACAGTTAATCTGGGAATTCCAGACCAGCCAGGAATTCCTTGCCAAGATCCCAGCCCAATCTCCCCTTTCCCAGTGGGAAGCCATTCCCTGTGTCCTGTCCCTCCATCCCTTGTCCCCAGTCCCTCTCCAGCTCTCCTGGATCCCATTCAGGCCTTGGAAAGGGCTCCAAGATTTCCCTGGAATCTTCCGGGAACACTTTTTTTTTGATGAGCTTTTGCCGGCCCCTTTCTTGTCCCTGCATCCCGCAAAAACCTTGGATAGCTCCTCATTATCCAGGAATCTCCTCAATCCACAGGTTGCCCCTGTAGAAGCTCCCGTGGCCACGGAAGCAGCTCTGGAGCTGCTCCATCCCGAAAATCCTCTCCGGAGCTTTTCCCTCATTTTCCAGGGGGAAAATCCCCAGCTCCCGTTGGAAAAGCACAGGGATGAAAAAAATGTGGGATACCGGGTTTGGCACTGGGACCTTTCCCGACTCGGGCTCCCATCCCGCTGGACACGGGAAAAATTCCCTGGATGGATTCCAAGCACGGAATTCCGTGAGTCTCTTTGGGGTGGGGATCACTGCCCGGCTCTCCCGGGGGAGATTTCGCAGGATTTCGGCCTCTCTTGGGGTGTCCATGGATATTTGGGATATTCCCATGAGGATCTGGGTTTTCCTGACTCTGGAGAAAGTCGGGATGAGCTTTGTCCTTCCCTCTGGAGCAACAAAGGTGATTTTCCTGGAAAAGAGCGGGGGAAAAGGAGGAAAAACGGGAAAAGCGGGAATTCCTGTCGGCGCCAGAGGGAGCCCTTCCATTGCGGATGAGGCCGGAATCAGCCTGATCCCTGATTTCCCAAGTTTTTCCAGGATCAGATCCCTCCTGGAAAAACCAGAGCCTCTTCCCGGTCCCTGTCACCCGAGGCTCCCAAAAAAACCTAATCCCGATATTCCACCTGGAAAATCCCTCCTCCTCAGCCCCTTCAAAGATCCCCTTTCCGTATTCCCTCTAAAACTTCCACACCAAGGACATTCCCGTTTTTTTTTTGTCGGGCTGGAAAAAGGCTCCGAGGCTGATGGGAGAGAAGGATCCTGAAAAATCCTGGAAAATTTCCTCCCGATGGGACAAACAGAGCCAAGAGAATTCCGAGGAGAAATTCCCATTCCCTGCTGAGGCCGGGATGTGGGATCATGGATGATCCAATACCAGGAACAGAACCCTATGGAATTCAGAGTCCCTTGATCCCTCAGAGTTTTTTCCGGGAATTCCTTTTCCAGGACCCATTGGAGACATCCCAATATTTCCACTTTGCTCTTCCGGAGGAATTAAAGGGAAGAGGGATCTAAAGAAGAAAGGAGATTCCTCTTTTCCTATGGGATTTGAAAAAAGTGGGATCCAGTCAATTTTCCCGCTGGCTCAAATATTCGGGACCATTCCATGGTTTTTTTTGGAATGTTTTCCAAAAATTTCCTTGGGAAGGGAGGCTGGGGGATCCCTGAGCATTCCCTCTTCCCTCTGGGATCCTTGCTCTGTATCCAAGATTTTCCAAGTCCTCCCAAAAGTTTATCCAAGCGTGGATCCATCTGAGGAATATTTTTCCTGGGATTTATCCAATTCCCTTCATCCCGAGCCCATCCCAAGATCCTCTTCCCGGCCCTTGGCTCATCCCCGTTCCCATCCCTTGTTTCCGTGTCCTGTTCCCTGTCCCAGCCTCCCTTTCCCAGCCATTCCGAGTATCCCGCATTTCCTCTTCCCAACCCACGGATCGGACCTGGGCCTTTTCCAACCTCAGTAATTCCATGATTTTATTCCTCACCCTCTTTATCCCTCCTCGTATCCAGCTGCTCTCCCTGGATCTGCTCTTCCTTAGCAGGGAACAAAGAGCCCTTCCCAAATCTGGGAATTCGAGCGGATTTGGAGCATCCTGGAAATCAGGAACGCCGGCCAAGAACGTGGAAAAGTGGCCTGGAGGAGCAGGAAAAGCTCCGGATTCCAAGAGGCTCATTCCAGAGGGAAGCTCCCAAGGAAGTGCCCGCGCGTGGGATCGGCTGGGAACAGATCCAGGCGGGATGTGGGACAGGGAATCCGTAGGAGGGCTGGGAATGGCTCCCTGGTGGGATTGGGATCATTCCCAGCTCCCGGCTGTTACAGCTCCTGGGCCGGGAATTCTCCAGGGAATGTGGCAAGCGTCTCTCCGAGGGTCGGGATAACAGGGCAGGGATAACGGGAAGTGGGGTCACATCATCCCCCTAAAATTAGGGATGAGGGAAGGATTGGTCTTCCAGAGCTTCCAGAGGGAGGGGAGCCTGGCGCTTCCAATTCCCATGGGAAGATGTGGCTGCCAAAGCAAATTCCAGGGAATCCAGGAGAGCTGGAGAGGGATTGGGACAAGGGATGGAGGGACAGGACTCAGGGAATGGCTTCCCACTGGGAAAGGGGAGCTTGGGGTGGGATCTTGGCAAGGAATTCCTGGCTGGGCTGGAATTCCCAGATTTGCTGTGGCTGCCCCTGGATCCCTGGGAGCATCCAAGGCCAGGCTGGACAAGACTTGGATCCACCCGGAACAGCGGAACGCGCCCTTACCCACGAACCCAGCCGGGTTTTTAACATCCCTCCCCAACCCAGCCCGCTCCGTCATTCCGGGATCTCTCCCAAAAGCCGGGCTCGGATTCCCGGGAAGGACGGAATCCGCGCGGCGCTCACCATCGAAGACGGCGCGGCTGTACTGCGTGGTGGAGGCCAGGGGCACGCAGGTGGCGTCGAACTTGTTCCCGTAATTCCCGACGCTGACCTCGAACTGGACGGCGCCGTCCACGCCCCGGAGCATCGTGGCCGAGTAGAAGGCGGCGAAGAGGGAATACTTCCGCCGGCGCAGGAATTTCTGGAACGCGGGCGGGAATTGGGACGTGGGGGAGACGCCGGCGAGGATCTCGGGGAGGTTGGGCCAGAAGGGGCTGGGGGGTAAATCCTGAGGAGGGGCTGAGGGAGATGGGAATGGGATGGAGAACCGGGAAAAGCTGAGGGAGATGGGAATGGGATGGAGAACCGGGAAAAGCTGAGGGAGATGGGAATGGGATGGAGAACCGGGAAAAGCTGAGGGAGATGGGAATGGGATGGAGAACCGGGAAAAGCTGAGGGAGATGGGAAGGAGCTGGGAAGGGGCTGGAGAACCAGGAAAAGCTGATCCCTGGGAGTGTCCAAGGCCAGGTTGGACACTGGGACTTGGATCCACTTGGGATAGTGAGAGGTGTCCATGAACATGGATGGAGGTGAAATGAGATGGGATTTAAGGTCCTTCCCAAACCATTCCAGGATTCTGGAGCCAAGCTGGGAGAGCTGGGAATGTTCCCCTGGAGAAGGGAAAAATCCAGGGAGAGCTCCGAGCCCCTGGCAGGGCCTGAAGGGGCTCCAGGAGAGCTGGAGAGGGACTGGGGACAAGGAAGATCCAAAGATCCCGGATGGACCATTCCACACGTAAATCCAGGAGCGGCATTCCCTGCTCCAAAGGCTCCTGAAAACCCTGAATCTCTGCTGCTCCTGGGAATTTCCTTTTTGTTCCCAGCCCAAGCTGAATTTAGGGAAAACTCCAGCCCTGGAAGGATGCTCCAGGACTTGGAGGTGTTGGGAAAAGCGGAATCTCGGGAGCTGGGATGGTTTCCAAGCAAGGCTGGAAGCTTGGATGCCGTGGGGAGCTCCGGGAGCGGCCCGCGGATCCCTCGGGATATTCCAAGCATCCGTCTCCCGCGGCCGAGCCCGATCCCGGAAATCGGAGCTGCCCCTCTGGAGAAGCTCCAGATCCCGGTGAGTCTCCCCATCCAGCCGAACATTCCAAGGGATCTCAGTCACTCATCCTCTGCTTTCCCCTCTGGGATTCCCTGATTTTTTTCCCCAAAAACTTGGGGAAAAAACACAACTTTCCTCAGTTTTTCCCAAAAAAGCTTCGGGAAAAAGCGCAGGTCAGGGAATTGTGCTCCAAAGTCAGTCAGGGCCATTTTAACCCCTCTCCCTGTCCAGGTCACAGAATTCCAAGCAGGGAGACGCTAAATCCAAGGAAAACTCCGGGTTTTCCCTCCGAGCAAATCCTTTCCAGTGGGATATTGCGGAATCCCGATGGGATTTTCCAAGGAAAAACCGGGAGCACGAAGGATGGAGCTGCAGCAGGGAAGCCCCAGCGACTCCGTCCATCCTCCTCCGCTGTCTCCACACATTTCCCGGTTTTCCAAGGGCTCTGATTCCCTGCCCGCCGCTGGAAATTCCACCTGGAGCGCGGGGATCCAGCCCAGGCCTCCTTGGGATTTAATATTCCCGGTGATCGCTTTTCCAGGCTCCTGGATCCGGCTCCGAGGATCCAGGAAATTGTCCGGAAGATTTATCCGCTCCCAAAATTCCTTAATTTTCCCCCGGAATATTCCTACCGGAATTCAAACGAAAGGACACTAAAAAATCCCTGATTTTGCCGCCTCCCTGGTTTTTTTTTCGGGATGCCACTCCAGGTCCCTTCTGTACAGCAGGAAGCGGGAGCGGGCTGGAAAAAGCCGGGAATAAAGCTGGCAGACTGAACAGCAGGGAAAAAAAAAACCGGGATAAAAAAAGGCATTTCCACCCCCTCCCCTGCCTCATCCCACTGTTTTTCCCGGAGTTTTCCTCCGGTTTTACACCTCGGAGCTGGATTTTCCAGATGCCCGCAGGCAGCTCGGATTCCAGGGAATCACAAACTCCGGGAACAGCTTTTCCCCCCGTTCCAGCTTCCAGTCCCGTGCTGGCACGGAGGTGGGTGGGGAAATCCGGGAATGCATCCCTAAATCCAGCCCCGAGAGCCGTGGGTGAGAGGCTCGGGATGTTCCCGAAATCCGGCCGTCCTGGAGATGCAGGAGGAGGAATGAGGAATTTTCCATGTTCCCAAATTTCAGGGGTGAAACGGAACCGAAGACGGACAAAAAAAAAACCTCTCGGGATTTCTTGGAAGAGAGTTCAACATTCCAAAACCTGCAGCATTCCCAAGGGTGAGATGGTCCAAAGGTCCTGGAAGGGCAGCCTGGGAATCTGGGCGAAGGTGGCGCTCTCAGAATTCCCAGAAAAAGAAAATGAGGGGAATCAGAGGGATTTGGAGGGAGAAGCAATGAGAGGATCCAGGAGAGGCAAAGCTCGGAAAAGGTGGATGTGACTTTGGAAAACCGGGAGGGTGAGGAAAGGGTTAAGCGGAAAAGTCTGGGAGCTTAAAAACTCTTGGAATTCTTTTCATTCCTTTTCGAATCTCTGGGAAATCCAGGTGGACACGTGGGAATGGGCGGGAGAAATGTTGGGATGGGATCAGTTCCGGGCCATGGAAAAGATCCTGTCAGGGATACAGGTTTTACCATGAGGGAAAGGGAATTCCATGGGATCACGGGATGATGGGAATCATGGGATCGTGGGATCATAGGATCATGGGATCATGGGTTCATGGGATCCTGGAATCATAGGGTCATGGGATCATGGAATCATGGGATCATGGAGTCATGGGATCATGGGAATCATGTAATCATGGAATCATGGAATAATGGAATCACGGAATCACGGAATCATGGAGTCATGGGATCATGGGAATCATGGGATTATGGGATCATGGGATCATAGAATCATGGAAACATGGGATCGTGGGATCATGGGAATCACGTAATCATGGAATCATGGGATCATGGAATCATGGGATCATGGGATCATGGAATCATGGGACCATGGAACCATAGAATCATGGAATCATGGGAATCATGTAATCGTGGAATCACGGAATCATGGAAGCATGGAATCATGGGATCATGGGAGCATGGGATCATGGGAGCATGGGATCATGGGAGCATGGAATCATGGGATCATGGAATCATGGAATCATGGAATCATGGAACCATGGAATCATGAGATCATGGGAGCATGGAATCATGGGATGATGGGATGATGGGATCGTGGGATCATGGGATCATGG
>VWPU01003907.1:0-65332 GCA_013398955.1 Callaeas wilsoni
GCCTACATTTTAGTCCTCTCAAAACCCTGACTCTGACAAACAACCAGACACAAATCACTCCCTGTTTTCCTGGGCAGCCTAGCAGAGGGACAATCACCCATTGCATTCACTCTGCTGCCAGAAAATTCCGATCCCAGGCAGCAGCTCTGTCCCTGGGCTGGTGGATGGGCTCTGTCCTCTCCCCAGGCTTCATCCAGGCTCTCTTTCAAGCCCTCTTTCCTGGCAGCTGGCCCTCGGAAGAGCGGGAGCCACGCAGAGCGGCCCTGCGGGCCCGTGGAGTGCGTGCTGTAAGGTCAGCTGAAGCGATTGAGTTCTTTCAAGGGCCCACCGTGCTCCTCTAAAATAAATAGCACGTTTTCTAATCATCAAGTGACGACTGGTTTAGCAGGGTAACAGCATTTGGGGTGCCAGCAGGCTGGGCTGATGACAGGAGTCCATGTGCTGCTGTCGTTGCTGGGAAGGAGGGAAGGCAAACCCACCCAGTTCCTGCCAGACCCTGCAGTCCTGTCACGGTGGGGCCATCACGAAGTGGTTCGAACGTCTCATTCGATATTTTTAGTTGCTAGATGCATCAGTGCCTGAGTTGTGAGCACTGCAGCACCTCCAGAAAGCATCTGGGGGTGGAGTGGTCACGGCAAGAACTGGGGTTGAGGAATGATGGAGGGGTTTGCAGGATGAAAGGGAATGTGGAGGGGAGGCCCAGGTGCCTCAGGCTCAGATATTTCGGTTGTGGGCAAGGCTGGCAGGAGGACTGGAAGCCTGGAGCAGGCAAGGGGGCTGTGCCAAGTCCTCCTGTGCCCAGCACCTCTGGAGTCAGGGGGCTCAGTGCATCCCTGGAGGAGCAGAAGGGTTGGAATGTGCTTCCCCACAGCCCCCATGGGCACACCCGGCTTTCCAGCAAAGGGCTGATCGAGGTTTAACAGGCCCAAAGTGATCTCTCACAGGAGCAAACTCGGCTGCACAGGTCCCATTTATTTGCTGGTGGCTCAGGTATTTGATAGGCCCCAGTTTCTCGGTGCATTTTTCAGCTCAGGTGGAGTTTTCTGAATGCTTTATCAGTATCAGCCATAAGCCCTGGCCTGGGAATTGATGAGCTTTCTCCACTGCCTGGGGCGGAGAGCGGAAAGAAAAAGGAGCTGCTGCTGTGGTTTCCTCAGCCAGCCTGTCTGACCTTGCTTTCTTCTTACCCTTGCTGGCCTGGCAAGGTCTGCAGAGCCCCAAGGATCATTTGTTTTTCTGTTCATGGACATTTTACTCCACTTCCATTTTGAATCAGCTTCTTTCTGAGTCTTGGAAAAGGCTCAGAACTGGGAAAGTCCTTGTGGGAAGGTTTCTCTGAGGAACAGTGTAAGAGGGGAGCAGGTGCTTGAGGTCTGAAGCCATCCCGTTGGCTTCTGGGTTTTCTTGGCAACAAGTGGGGCAGGAAAAGCTTTGCTGCTGCAATGCCAGCCTCAGAAACCCAGCCTGAGTCTGAGTTCCAGGGTTTGACCTGTCCTCGGAGCAGGGAGTTACGTGACTGTTCCCCAGATATGCAGCCAGGCTGCAGGATCAGACAAGCCAAATGTAGAGCAGGACTCGGTGTGAGCTCCCAAATCCACGTGCCAGGCCCTGAGGAACAGCCCCCCTCAGAAACACCTCGCTTGTGAAAGCACATTGCAAGGCCCTGCCTGTCCTTCCCAACATCCCAGCTGTGCTGCCAGCCCTGGGGATCATGGAATTATGGGATGGCCAGGGTTGGAAGGGACCTTAAAGTTCTTGTACCACCCCCTGCCATGGGCAGGGACACCTTCCGCAGACCAGGGTGCTCCAAGCCCTGCCCAATGTAGCCTTGGACACTTCCAGGGATTGCTCTTGCTGGAGAAAGGGAGCTATTTTTAAATGCTCTGGGGGACTGGGTGGGTCACTGCCTGGCTCAGAGGCACTTGCTGCGACATGTGGTGGGGATCTCCCAGTCACAGCTGCTCCCAGCCTGGATCCCCGGTGCAGGCCCAGAGGGTCCCAGCAGGGTGACTTTGCCTCGCCCCCTGGCCAAAGACCTTAAAGCTTTAGGGGAGGAGGGAGGAACAAAGCTGTGTGTGAAACCCATTCCTGTGGCACAGCAGGAGCTGCAGCCCCTCCGTGCCCCAGATCTGCCTGCCTCCAGAAAAAGGGAGATCCTTGCCCTGGCCATGCAGCAGGGCTGGATCAGGGCTTGTCTGGCATCTGCTGCTGCCCTGCCTGTCTCCTCTGCACTGAATCCTGGAGGGCTCTTCCCTGAAAGAAGGAATGAAATCCCCTGTGGCCGCGCTGGCCGGGGCCGGAGCAGGGAGTGCCTCTCTCTGACTGGTGTGGCTGCAAGCCCCACACGACCCAGGATGCCCGTGGTGACCACAGCGCCAGGAGCTCCCTGGGCTGGCAGGAGGGACCTACAGCAGCTCCCCGTGGTCCCTGGGCGAACCAGGGTGGATGTCAGGCACCGAGTCCAGCAATGGGAAGGTTCTCCTTGAAGCCAAACCCAAAGAAATGAGGGCTGGGGCGGGCGGAGGCCCCAGAGCCCCTGCAGGGTGGTGCAGACCGGGCTGCTCTCAGCACCAACCCCAATGCAGCCCGTGCGGGAAGGATCAGATCCGGGCAGCCAGGTGTGGGTTGTGCAGCTCCGTGCCAGCTTCTGGTGCCCGGGCAGGAAGCTCTGCTGGATTTTCCTTCTCTCTGCTCCCGTGGCAGCAGCCCTGGCGAGTGATGGAGTAGAGGCTTCCCCGGAGCACGGCTGGCCCCGCGGACCCTCCCTCCCTCCCTGCGCTGTGCCGGGGGCCCGGGGCGTCCCTCTCTCCCTCCCTCCGCATCCCCCGCCGGCACCTCCCGCGCCAGCTCCGCTGCTCAGAGGATGGAGAAGGTGGAGCAAGGTAAGATGAGCTCGCTCTCAGCTCCTATAAATAACAGCGCCAGCCCAGCATCGGCTGAGCGGGAGGGGACCAGCCCGGGCTCCTGGGGACCGGCTCCTCTGTGCGAGGCACACCCGGCGTGGGCTGAGCAGCGCTGCCGGTGCCGCGGAGCGTGTCATGGCATCGGCTCCTGCACAGCCTCAGCCCCGCCGGCGCTGCTGGCCCGCACCGGGGTCAGCGTGCCCGCACCTCCCCGGCAGTGACAGCTGGCACCGGGGTCAGCGTGCCCGCGCCTCGCCGGCAGTGACAGCGGGCACCGGGGTCAGCGTGCCCGCGCCTCGCCGGCAGTGACAGCGGGCACCGGGGTCAGCGTGCCCGCGCCTCGCCGGCAGTGACAGCGGGCACCGGGGTCAGCGTGCCCGCGCCTCGCCGGCAGTGACAGCGGGCACCGGGGTCAGCGTGCCCGCGCCTCGCCGGCAGTGACAGCGGGCACCGGGGTCAGCGTGCCCGCGCCTCGCCGGCAGTGACAGCGGGCACCGGGGTCAGCGTGCCCGCGCCTCGCCGGCAGTGACAGCGGGCACCGGGGTCAGCGTGCCCGCGCCTCGCCGGCAGTGACAGCTGGCACTGGGGTTAGCGTACCCACACCTGGCCGGCAGTGACACCTGGCACCGGGGTCAGCGTGCCCGCACCTGGCCGGCAGTGACAGCTGGCACCGGGGTCAACGTGCCCGCACCTGGCCGGCAGTGACAGCTGGCACCGGGGTCAGCGTGCCCGCACCTCACCGGCAGTGACAGCTGGCACCGGGGTCAGCGTGCCCGCACCTGGCTGGCAGTGACAGCTGGCACTGGGGTCAGCGTGCCCGCACCTCGCCGGCAGTGACAGCTGGCACCGGGGTCAGCGAGATGCGGGCATCCTTCCCCTGCAGCACAGATGTGCCAGCCTGCTTTTGGGTCTTGCCAGAGTGCAGGTGGGGTGTCTTTGGGGTGTGTGCCAGGTTTGCGGCCAAACTTTGGGACAGAAGGGGGTGGCAGCTATTCCACGGGGAATAACCAGATTTAGGAGGGAAAAGAGGAGCTCATGGGGTTGATGTAGTGCCTGTGGGGATTGAGAAGACCTTGGTCCCATCTGTCTGTCCAGGCTGTGCCTTTAGAGGTAGGTTTGCCGGCATTTCCCCCACCTTTTGACCATGAACCAAGCAGGAGAGCAGCTTCCAGGTGCATGGGCACACAGGGAGAACCACGGCCCTCCTCGCAGCAAGGAGGCCATCCTTCATCTGGTGGCAGCTGCTGAGGCATGAAGCTGGATGATCTCAGCTTGAAGCCTTCGATCAGGGAGCAAAACCATCCCTTCCTCCGCCCCCAGGTGCGACTTGAGAGAACTTACACTGGTGTCCCACCATCTGGCCCAGCTGCCCCACGGGGTGGGCTGGATCTGATCTTTTCCCTCTGGAAAAGGAGGTGCCTGGATGAGCTGGCCAGGGAGAGCTGAGGGATTGAGTGTGGATGTTCTCCCCTCCCCTGCTTTTGAAAAAAAAAGAAAGTCACTGCCTGCATGGTGAGTGAATTACGTGGTGATGACTCCTTCTGATGGGCTACATATAAAATCCCTTGCCTCCCTGAGGATGCTCCCCGTTGAAAGCTTTTATGGCATCTTAAAAATAGCCACAGAGGGGGAGAGAATGAGAAGATGGATAGGTAGGTGGATCCCTAATAAGGAGAGAAGAGGAAACAGCTCGAGAGGGAATGGAAAGACTTTGGCGAACGACATGTGAGTGATTGCTGAGGGAGGGGGTGGTGTGGCCATACCGAGCCGCTGAGCTGCGTGCCCAGCAGGAGCAGGAAACCCTATAAAAAGCCTGCCTGGGAGAAATGTGCCTCGCACGTGCTGGGGACAGGGCTGGGGTGAGCATCAGCTCGGGCTGTGTCTCCCGCAGGCGCTCGCTGCATTCTACAAGTGGCCGTTAAAAATAATCCGCGACTCTTGGCCGGCTGCAGCTGCTGCTCTTGCGTGATTCCCAAACAGCCCCCGGCTCATCCCTGCTCCTTCCCTGCCTCCAGGCTCAGTGCCTTGCCTGGGAGCTGAGGGATGAGGTTGCTCCTGGGTTTCCCTGAGGTGGCCTTTCCCACCTGGGCTGTGCTCCGGGAAAGGTGCCGGGAGCTGCCTCTGCTCTGGCTTTGTGCTGCCTGGCAGTTTGTAATGCCCGGGGTGAGATCCGGGCATGGTGGGACTGGGAAAGGGCTCGGTGAGGGCACAGCTCCCCAGGGCCAGGCTGGAGCAGCATTCCCAGAGCCGCTGGCAGGAGCGCCCTGCAGCAGGACAGTCCTGCTCTGCCACGCGGCCCTGCCAGCACAGCGTCTCCCAGACCTGGGAGGTGGCTCCAGGCCCTTTGCTGTGCTTGTGGCAGCTCTCCCCATCACTCATGGAAGATTTTCCAGAGTGTCTCCAAGAAATGCTAATTGCTTTGGCTTCTCTTGGTACAGCACAGCCACTGGGCACAAAGGGCCCTTAGTCAGCTGAGAGATCTGCCAGATCCTTCCTCCGGATCCCCTGGAGAGCTGGTGGAGTCTGCTGTGACCACTGCTGATCCTCACATCCCTGGGTCCCATCTTGTCCCCAAGCTGGCCCAGACCTGTGGTCCCAATATCGAGTGGCACAAGGCACTACGACCTCTCCTTGGGATATGAACCCCCCCAAACTCAGCCCCAGCAGGCACAGCGTGGAGTCAGATGTGCTGCAGGAAGGGGTGGCTGCAGGCATAATGAGTTTCCCATCCTGGGAACATGGCAGGAGCCATCAGCGCTGCTCTGTCTGTTCTCCCGAACCCCTGGGGTGCTGCTGCCCACCCCAGCTCTGCCCCGGCAGGAAGAGCCCTGTGCAGGTGGCTTTGTTTGGTGCAGACAGCTGGGAAACGTTCCTTGGCTTTGCCCTGCTCCAACTGCAGGGAAAAAATGCTGTTAACAAGGCTCCTCTGTCACACCCGCCAGCCTGTCACATCCAGGCCATCTCCCTCTTGCTTTCTCGTCTTTTTTATCTTTTTCTTCCTCACTCAGCTAGACAGGAACCCAGGGAAGCAGAGGCTGTGGAGGGTTAGCACTGCCCAGCTCCAGGGAATAGTGAAGCTGGAGGGATCCTGCCTGATCCCTGTGGATGGTTCTGAGCCAGCAGCACGGTCCTGGCTGGACAGTGTCCATCCCCCTCCCCACCTGGAGTGCTGCATCCTGCTCTGGGATCCCAGCACAGGAAAGGCTGGGCGAGCTGGGATTGTCCAGCCTGGAGAAGAGAAGCTTTGGGGTGACCTCACTGTGGCCTTGCAGTGCCTGAAGGGAGCCTGCAAGAAACAGAGAGAGAGACTGTTTACGAGGGATGGAGTGACAGGATGCTGGGAATGACAGAGGGTGAGGTTAGATGGGATACTGGGAAGAAATTCCTTCCTTGTGTGGATAGGGAGGCCCTGGCACAGGGTGCCCAGCGGAGCTGGGGCTGCCCCTGGATCCCTGGAAGTGTCCAAGGCCAGGTTGGATGGGGTTTGGAGCAGCCTGGGACAGTGGAAGGCGTCCCTGCCAATGGCACGGGGTGGGACTGGATGATCTTTAAGGTCCCATCCAACCCAGGCCATTCCATGGTTCTACCCCTGGTCCCTGCTCCCACCCTGCCTGCCCTTGGCTGGGAGCATCCCACGGGTGTCCAGAGGCAGGGCTGGCCAGGAGAGGCCACCTGCAGCAGCCCCAGCCCTCTCTGCCTGCTTGGCTGCTCAGGTGGCAGCAAAGGTCCAGTTTGGGACACAATTCTGTTCCCTGGCAGGCAGGTTTTGGCTCGCTTAACCAAAAGCACAACAAAGCCCATGCTCATTTTTCCCCACTGAAAGGGAACTTGTTCCCTGGAAAGTGCCAGCTCTGCCGGGCCCATTGATTGCTTGTTAATTGTCGCTAATGAGGAGCTGGGCGAAGTGGCATCCAGAGGCTGTTGGGACAGACTGTCGCTTCGGCTCGGGAGTGACATCTCAGCGGGGAAGGGAGCCGTGACCTCGGCGTGGGTGAGCTGAGCTGCATGGCCGCGTTCGTTAGCGAGGAACGCTCCGATTGCTGTGCCCGCAGCACGGGAGGGCAGCGCCGTGCCCTGCCTCGGCAGCGGCGAGGGTCGAGAGGGTCTCTGGTGCTCTCCTGCACGCAGATGGATTTATTTGCACGTGGAGAGGGTGGGATGGAGGGGGCTAAACCCGCCCTGCCCGGGATGGGGGACTCAGCCTCGGTGGCCCGTGAGCAGCAGGACCCGCTGCCAGCGCTTGGCCCCTCGCCTCCAGCCCGCCGGTCGAAGGCTGATTTTTTGCCCAGCCCTGATGAAAGCACCAAAGGCTTTTAGCAGGAGCCAGCCGTGTCTGCCCGCCTGGCGCTCCCCGCGCTGGCAGCCCCCCTCCTGTGGAAGCCGGGATGCTGGGAGTACTCGGGAGCCAAGGGGAGCACGAGTGAGGGAAGGAGGAGGGGAGGGGGTTCCATCCGTGCCGCGGCCCTCGTGTGCCCCGCGAGGGGAGTTCAGTGTTCGAGCTGTGCCTTGTCCTGCCGCGTCGCCACCATCCCCAGCCCGGTTTGGCCCCACCTCGTGCGGGGCAGCCCCACGTCCCCCAGCCGAGGCTCAGCATGTGCCTGGGGGGTGTGAAGCCCCCTTGGCAGTGTCACGCTGGTGCAGAGGTGTGTTTTTACTTGTGGAGACTCCTCTGCCACAGCAGCAGCTTCCTGGGTGCCCATCCCCTGCTCCAGCAGCTCCTGTGGCATCCGTGCCGCTCACCTCAGCGGTTCCTTTTGTCTCCTCTTTGCTAAAATGACTGAGCTGCTTCACCAGTCCTTTTCCTGGCAGTTTTCTCAGTTTTTCTCCCATTCCTGCCAGGTTTCCATGTACCTGTGACCTCTTCCTGCCCCCTGGGTACCTCCTCTTGTCCTCACAGCTGGTGGCTGAGGCACCAGCAAGAGGCTGTGTCTGTGTTTCCTGCTCAGCCACAGCCAGGGCTGCTCTGCAGAGGGGGATCTTCCCTCTGGGATTTGTTATTTCATTAGAATAAACAGCCAAGTGGGATGTTATTTTCCATTCCAGCTGAGAGAGGCTGGAGTTGCTGCTTTCTGCCCCAAACCCTGATGTCTGGCTCTGAATTCTCTGCCTTTGAAGTGGGGAGGAGAAGCGAGAGTGGAGGACGTGGATGTGTTCTTGCTGTACAAGGTGTTTGTGGTTGCACCTCTGCCTTCTCCTCTGACCCTGATTTGGGGTTCAGGTGAGCCCCAAGCCATGCAATGAATTCTCCTGTGTTTTGTCTTCCGCTGCTTCCAGGCTCCTGTCACAACGGAGACAGCTGTGGGCTTGGGACTGGCTGTTGCTCTGTGCTCCACTCCAGGCTCTTGGTATTCTGACCCCTAAAATACCTTTTAGGGGGCTCAGGCAGCCCTGCTCCACTTGGGAAGCAGCAGGACAAAGAGTTGGCACAGCTGGGCTGAGAAATGTGCCTGGACCCCAAAACTGGGCCGGAGTGGAAGAGCCCTGAACTGGTGTGATGTGTGTGCTGTGCCCCAAAATCTGAGCCAGCCCATCTGTGCTGGGGAAGGGGAAGAATAACCTGGCCCTGACACCCATCCTTCCATCCCCCGAGGGTCTCTGAGGTCTGAGAGCTGGAAGGGGGCTGGAAGGGCTCCTCCTGGGACTCCGGCAGGTGTCACCTGCTGCACCGCACTGGGGCATTCACACTGGCAGGGGGCAGGCCATGTCCTGCAGGGATCCTCTGCTGGGACACTGGGAGGAGGCAGAAAACGTCTGGGTGCTGCACCCAGAGGGTGCTGAAGGTCATCCCAAGGGGAGCAGCCTCGAGGCAGCTCCATCTTCCACCACGGCGATTTTCTCTCCCCATCGCTCCCTCCTGCCCCAGCCTTTGCTCCATGACCGTTTGCCTTTCCTGCTTTTTTTTCCTTCCACCCCACCTTCCTTTTCTCTTCCCTTTCCCTGTTTCTCTCCTGGCAGCTTTGTTCTCCCGGCTGTGTACTGGGGTTGCCATGGTGACTGCCACAGCATCTCTGCATCCCACAGGAGTGGTCCTGTGCCTGCCCTGGCCGTGGCGAGAGGCTGGGCACCCTCCTGCCCCTCCCAGGGGGCATCTGCCACCTCCTCCCAGGGATGGAATTCCCTGGGGACATCCCTGTGACACCCCCTGGCATCTGGGGAGACGAGGGGACAGCGTGGGGTGGCCCTCAGCAGCTCAGGATGGGGCTGGGGTGCAGGGCTGGCTGCATGGCACAGCTTTATTGCTGCCAGAAACATTCCGATAAAACCTTCAATAAATATTTTTTAATGAGCGAGCACTGCTGGAGGAAAACGCAGGAGCTGCTGCAGCACAGGGAGTCCCTCTGGGTGTGGAGGCAGAGCTGCTTGTGGCCTTCTGGTGGCAATTTGCAGATGACAATATCTCCTTGCAGTGCGTGTCAGGATTGCTGGGCCCCTTTCAGGTGATAATTAGGATGACGTGTCATTAGCTGATTACTGGGGAAACATACATTTACTGAGGATTTATTCTGCAGCCAGCATTAATCTCCTGTATAGCTGCTAAACCCCCATAAATAATCTGATTTTGATAATCAATTGCTATTGCAAGTTCCCCTATAAATCTCAATTAAATGCACATTTAACTCACATCGAGTTGCCAAATTTCCTTGTGCATGTGTGTCCTGCTGCTTGCCTGGGGCAGATGTCTGGGGATGTGCAAGCTCGAGTCTGTTTTTCAGACAGCCTGAGACTAGGATGGGGTTTGCCAAGGCAGAGCAGCCCCAGGAACAGCACGGCTCCTGTCCTGGGCTGCCACGGGGAGAATCCAGCACCCCCCAGCTTCCTGCTGCTGCTCCCACATTGCTGCACCCAGCTCTTCCCAGCCTTGGCTTGGTGCTGGGGGTGGCAGTGAGGGCAGCAGGAAGAGACTCTACCTGTGGAGCATCCCAAGGAGGGGGGATGAAATTGCCAAAATCCACGTGGGGGCTTCCAGCAGCGCTTGCCTGGGCTGGAAACTGAGATTGGCTTGGGCTTGGTTGAGTCCTGGCCACCCTTGGGCCACCGTAGTGACTTTTGCAGCCTCGGTGCTGGTGGAGGGCTCAGAGGGTGGGGAGAAGGTGGCCAGCAGGACAGGGTGCCACCAGCTTTCTTTGGAGCTGGAAGGAGATTCCAGCCATTAACCGGGCTCTGTTTGCTGTTGGGGCCACAATGATTCATTTCATCTCCTTGTTTTTGCAAGAAGCGCGCCTCAGGGAGGGCAGAGAGAGCTGGGTTGTGGCAGAGCTCCGGTGACATGTCCCATGCTGGGGACCTGCTGGGGGCATGGCAGACCTCCTGTGTTCCATGGTGTGGGATTTTGGCCTCACTTGTAGGTCCTGGACCCCACAGGTTGTGGCAGAGCTCCAGTGATGTGTCCCATGCTGGGGACCTGCTGGGGGCATGGCAGACCTCCTGTGTTCCATGGTGTGGGATTTTGGCCTCACTTGTAGGGTGCTGGACCCCACAGGTGAGGGTGGTTTTGGATGTTTCTGGATGTTTTTGGAATGTAGCCCCCCCCATCCCTGCTGCCTCAGGAGCGTCCGTTTGGGCTGTGATGATCCTGGTGGTGGGGCTGCACTGAGGGAGCCATAAAAGAAATCATGAAGCTGCTCAAATTGCTGGGAAGATGTCTGAGATCTCCTCCTGAGCCTGGCTGGAGCCCAGCGTGCCGATTGTGGGAAACACACAAACATACAGATGGCAGGGAGAACAAAAACTGCTGCCTTTTAATGGGGACAGCTTCGTCCCTGGCCAGCTGCAGCCCGCAGCAGGCAGGAGCTGAACGTTAATGGCTTTGGGTGAGATCGGGAGCTCTCAGAGCCCAGCCCAGGGGATCTGCCTCTCCTGGGGCAGCAGGATGGAGCCGAGCCTGGGGAGCAGCAGGAATGCCAGGCAGCAGCCGTGCCAGCTGTGCACAGCTGTGTGTGCTGGTGACAGCCACAGGCAGGGCTGGCAGGTGCCACGAGCCCCGGGGATGGCCTGTGACCACCCCAGCCTGCTCTGTCCCTGGCACTGCTGAGTGCCCCCCTGCCTGGCATTTCCTCCCTCTGAACCCACCTTTCACCTCTGCCAGGGCCGTGGTGGCTCACGGAGGGGCCTCGGATGCTGCCACCTGCCACCAGCCTGCCATGGCCTCACCCAGGTATCGCCGCACCCCTCTGGGTCCCCTTCTGTTGGCCCTGGCAGTGCCAGGGGGCTGCGTGGGCTCCTCAGAGCTCTGTCCCACGGGGCTTCACCCCAGCATTAAGGACGGGCTCGGAAAGATGGAATCAGGCAGCAGTGGGCTGGGGATGTGGAGTTTTCCAGCTCCGCCCCAAGGATCCTGTGGGTCAGAGAGCCTGTCCAGCACTGCTTGTGGTGCCTGAAGCACCACAGGTGGAGTGCCCATCCCTGGAGGTACCCAAGGCAGGCCTGGAGGTGGCACTCAGCGCTCCGGGCTGGGGACAAGGTGGGCATTGGGCACAGCTTGGACTCCATGACCTTGGAGATGTTTTCCAACCCAAATGGTTCTGTGTGGCCGTGGGGCTGTCCCTGCCATGTCCCTGTCCCCCCACCGGCTGCATTCACCTCTGCCACCCATATGCAAGGCCAGGTGTCTCAAATGAACTCCCTGGGGGGTGGGGACAATCTTTTTAGGGCCACTTAAAGGCTCCATTTGCTGCCTTTAACAGAATTAGAGAGGGGATCGCAGGAGATTAAGCAGCAGTAAACACCCTCTGCGCAGGGCCCTGGGGAGGCTCTGCTCAGCTCCCCTCTGGAAGGGCTCTGCACAGTTTTTGGGAAATGCTCTGTGTTAGGGGACTGCAGGAGCGGATCTCATCACTTCCAATCCCATAATTTGCAGGGAGTTTGGTTCTGGAGGGCTCCAAGGGGATGTGGCAGCGCCCTCCCTGCTGCAGCCCCGGATCCGAAAGAGCTCCCAGTTGTTTTAGAAAGCACCTTCCAGGATATCAGAGCAGCTGGAGGAATTTGGAGCCAGCCAGGGAAGTTCCTGCCGGAGTTTTGCCCCCAGCCCTGAGCTGTAATTCATCCCCTGGAATGGGGCTGGCTGGGGGGCTGCTGTTCTCGTGCTGGTGGCATTGAGAGGGCTCTGTAACAAATATCCCTGCCCTGCAGCCTATTTCTGGGGACATCGTCCCCTCTGTGACGCCAGGGCTTGCTTTGCCAGCTGTCACCCCCAGCCCAAATCCCCATTTCGTTGCATTAATATCCGTGCAGTGCCTCTGGATGGGGATTTGATTTCAGTCGGCTCCCTGGAGTAGAAAGAGTTAAAAATAGCAAATCCAACACCCCTCATTCCCTGGCTATGACGCAGTCTCCCAGGTTGGAGTTACAATGCCGACAGGAATAAGGTTTAAAATAAAACAAGGGAGTGCTGTGCACTCTGCAGAAGGGGAGAAACCAGCTCCAGCCTGGAGAAAAGACGTGGAGGAGCCTCTGGTTTTGTAAAACAGGCGAGAGTTTGTCTCCCTCGCAGTGCTCGTGGCCAGATAAGTGATGCTGCACACGCGCAGTGATTAGTGGGGGAATTCAGGAGGTTCTCAGCCCACCGGGGAATCCACAGGAGAAAGCAGGCAGGAACGAGCCGAGTGCTCTCTGCTCTGGAGCACCGCGTGCCGAGCAGCTCGCCAAGGCTCAGCCGGACACTAAACCCGGCCGGCAGGGCAGGGATGTGCTGGATTCAGCAGCACCGAGGCTCCTTGGGAGCTGCAGGGTGCAGGCAGGGACAGAGCAGGCGGATCCTCTCCCAAAAGTGCTCCCAGACTATGGAAGCAACAGTCTGCTGCAAGGTGGCGAGGTGCCAGCCTGGCTCTGCCTCATCCAACGGGGCTGCTTCTCTGATCTGGCAGAGAAAATCCTAAATCCCCACATTGCTCCCTCTCAGACGCTGCCCTAGTTTAAAAAAATGTCAGCTCCTGGCTTTTCTTTTGTAATATTTTAAATATAGCACCCTTTATGTTTCTGATAGATGTGCCATATGTTTGGGAAACGGCACCGCAATCCACCGGGCTGGTGGGTGGAGGTTAAAGGGAAAAAGCATTTCCATACGGGAAGCTGCAAACACAAAACACAGCGGCAGCACGCAGCAAATCCCTCCTGCAGCAGCCAGGAATAAGCTCCTTTCTGTCCTGCCTGTCTCCGGGTGTGAGGAGCGAGCCTGAATGTTTCCATTGTGTCGCCTCCTGTCCTGGCCACCCTGGCACTGCCTCCGCGGTGCCCAGCAGGCGATGCCACCATCCGACAGCTCCTTTGCCCTTTCCCTTCCTCAGAAAGCCCCTTTGCTGCTTTCTCTTGGGGGTTTTTATTGGGATTTTTCAGCTGGGATGGGTCCCCTGTGCTCCAGCTCGCCCGGACTGCTGCGGGCCCGGCTGGGGGTGCTGGTGGGTGGCTTTGGCAGCCGGGGGACAGTCCCCTCGGGCTCCCTGCACTCCCACACTGCCAGGACTGTCTCCCGGCACTGAGCACAGCCTCTGTTCAGCAGGAAATCTGGCCCCAGCAAAACGATGAGCTCAGGCTTTTCAGCTTTTGGCCAGGACCTCAAGTTTAGATTCTTCTGCTCCGCACATCCCTCAGCTTTGGGACCCAACTGCAGCCCCTTGCATGGACCCCCTAAAACCCGTCCAGCCCAGCTGGAGCTGAAAATAGCATCCTGTGGGCTGGGGCCGGGCCCAAGCCTCAGTCAAGGTCGCCCCTCCTGCTCTGGCAGGCTGAGGCTGCTGGGTGAGCTGGCTGGGGCTCCCCCCTGGTCACGCCCCAGGAATCAAATCCGGGGCAGGAGAAGGACTTTGGCCGCTGCCCCGCTGCCAAGGGGGCTGCATCCCTCGAGACCACCCTGCCAGGGGAGCAGGAGAGCGGCCGGGGTGGCCCAAAGCTCCTGCAGGCAGTGACAGCTCAGGCCTGGCTCCACGCTCAGAGGGTGGGATGCAGTGGGGGATGCCACAGAATCCCAGAATGGTTTGGAGTGTGGAGTTTGGAGTTTGGAAGGGACATTAAAAATCATCTCCTTCCACCCCCTGCTATGGACAGGGACGCCTTCCCCTATCCCAGGTTGCTCCAAGCCCCATCCAGCCTGGCCATGGGGTGACCACAGTGGAGGAGGGGATGTGGAGATGCCTTTCCGATGTTCTTGCTCTGCAGCACTGGAGCTTTGGGGCTGGGACTGTGTCCCCTGGGTGTGGCAGGCCCAGGAGGGCACAGGGCAGCTGCTCCCAAGGACTTGCCGGACCCTGGCTGCGGTGTGGTGTCCTCCAGAGCGTGGCCTCAGCTGGTCCTGCTGCCCCTGGGATCCACAGAGGGCCACCAAGCCCAGCCACGTGTCACTGTGACTGCTCAGACGGATTCCTGCTCACCCAGATCCCTGTCCCGGGGTGGTGTGTCCCTGTTCCCAGCCCTGCTTCTGTGCCTGGGCGCATCATCCCCCTCACGCCCCCCACTCCTGCCCTGTTTGTTTGCATCCGTAACAGCTCAGGCCAGAGTTTTTAAGCTGCACCAGATGCAAGGACGAAATCCCACCTTCAGCCTCTCAGCGGGGTTCCCTCCTCACCTGCCTCCAGCCAGCCTTCCTGCAGCCCAAAATGCTGATTGCAGGGAGTGCTGCGCATCTGCCAGGGCTGCAGGAGCTGCTGGGAGCCACAGCAAACACCGGGAGCAGGCAGGGGATGCGCGGGAGGTGAGGGGGCAGGAAGGTGTTCGTGCCTCCTGCCCTGGCCCTGGCCGTGTTGGTGTTGGTTTTGTGTGTAAAAGGGTTGGGTTTGTGCCCCACCTGGTGTCACCTGTCCCCACTGGGGCAGCTCCCCCCTCACTGGGCTGTTCTGGGACTCCTCCATGAGCCTGGCCTCGTGGAAGAGCAGGATTTGAGCTCAGGGCTGGGCACAGCTGAACTCCTCGCAGAGATTTCGAGAGGAAGGGATTGCAGGGGTGCAGTGTCCTTGCTCCTGCCTGGGAAAGTGGCAGAGGGGGCTGCTCTCAGCTGTCCTGGGCACCCACCCCAGCACAGGACCTGCCACCAGCCCTGTGGCACTGGGGACTGCTGTGCCGTCCCCTCCTGTTGGGCACAGCTCCCTGCTCCGGGCTCGCCACGGCTCCTGCCCTGGGCAGCCGTGCATTTCAGCAATTATTAATTAAAACGCAATCTATCCTTTCTCATCCTCTCCCCAAGACACCAAGAACTGCTGAAATATTCTCGAGGATAATAGGGAGGGGAATTAAGCAGTTCCTGGGAAATTTGAGCGGTGCCTTTCGGAGATTTATCGCTGTTCCTGGAGCCTGTGATTCCCTGTCGGGCTCTACATCTGCAGCCCCACAGTCTGGAAATACCAGGCCTGCTGGGAATGCAGGGGAAAAGCGCTCTGGGTGTGATGCCGTGTGTGAGGATGAGGATCTGTGCGTCCCATGAGGGATCTGGGGGGCTCAGCCTGGAGCAAAGGAGGCTCAGGAGGGACTTTGTGGCTCTGCACAACTCCCGGGCGGGAGGGGGCAGCCGGGGGGGATGTGGGCTCTGCTCCCAGGGAACAGGGACAGGAGGAGAGGGAGCGGCCTCTGGCTGGGCCAGGGGAGGCTCAGGTTGGACATCAGCAGGAATTTCCCCATGGAAAGGGTGCTCAGGCCTTGGAAGGGGCTGCCCAGGGAGGTTTGGAGTGCCCATCCCTGGAGGTGTCCAAGGAAGGGCTGGAGGTGGCACTCGGTGCTCTGGGCTGGGGATGAGGTGGGCACTGGGCACAGTTTGGACTCCATGACCTGGGAGGGCTTTTCCAAGTGAAATAATTCTGGGATTCTGTGGATAATCCTTGTGGAGAGCAGTTCTTTGTGCAAACACGGTGTCGGGACCAGAGCTGGGCAGCAGCCAGGAGGACTTTTCTCCAAATCCCAGTTCCATCCCAGCTGAGGAGCCTGGCGTGGGCAGACAGGCAGCAGCCTCCCTTGGGGGTGCCAGTCACTCCCAGGTTGGGGATGCCAGTAATTCCCAGTTTGGAGATGCCACTCACTCCCAGTTTGCAGGTGCCAGTCACTCCCAGGTTGGGGATGCCAGTAATTCCCAGTTTGGAGGTGCCAGTCACTCCCAGGTTGGGGATGCCAGTCACTCCCAGTTTGGAGGTGCCAGTCACTCCCAGGTTCGGGGTGCCACTCACTCCCAGTTTGGAGGTGCCACTCACTCCCAGTTTGGGGGTGCCACTCACTCCCAGTTTGGAGGTGCCACTCACTCCGAGTTTGGCGGTGCCACTCACTCCGAGTTTGGGGGTGCCACTCACTCCCAGTTTGGAGATGCCAGTCACTCCCAGTGTGGGGGTGCCACTCACTCCCAGTTTGGGGGTGCCACTCACTCCCAGTTTGGAGGTGCCACTCACTCCCAGTTTGGGGGTGCCACTCACTCCCAGTTTGGAGGTGCCACTCACTCCGAGTTTGGCGGTGCCACTCACTCCGAGTTTGGGGGTGCCACTCACTCCCAGTTTGGAGATGCCAGTCACTCCCAGTGTGGGGGTGCCACTCACTCCCAGTTTGGGGGTGCCACTCACTCCCAGTTTGGAGGTGCCACTCACTCCCAGTTTGGGGGTGCCACTCACTCCCAGTTTGGAGGTGCCACTCACTCCGAGTTTGGCGGTGCCACTCACTCCGAGTTTGGGGGTGCCACTCACTCCGAGTTTGGCGGTGCCACTCACTCCGAGTTTGGGGGTGCCACTCACTCCCAGTTTGGAGATGCCAGTCACTCCCAGTGTGGGGGTGCCACTCACTCCCAGTTTGGGGGTGCCACTCACTCCCAGTTTGGAGGTGCCACTCACTCCGAGTTTGGCGGTGCCACTCACTCCGAGTTTGGGGGTGCCACTCACTCCGAGTTTGGCGGTGCCACTCACTCCGAGTTTGGGGGTGCCACTCACTCCCAGTTTGGAGATGCCAGTCACTCCCAGTGTGGGGGTGCCACTCACTCCCAGTTTGGGGGTGCCACTCACTCCCAGTTTGGAGGTGCCACTCACTCCCAGTTTGGGGGTGCCAGCCACTCCCAGTTTGGGGGCTGTGGAGCCCAGCGCCCTGCTGGAAGGGTGACTCCCGTGGTGTCTGCAGAGAGACAAACGTGTGAGCGCCGGGAGCCCTGGCTGCAGCTGCAGTTCCAGGGGATCTGGTTGCCATGACAAGCTGTACAAGTGTTTTCCAGGAAAAAGAGATCCAGTTGGAGATGGGAGGAAGGCTGCCAGTGTGGAGGGCACACGGATCCCATGGGAATCGCGCACTGGAGTGGCTGCAAGCGCGGATGTTCAGCCGCACACGCTGAACTTCTGATCTCCCAGAGCTGCACCCCCAGGGTCTCCTCCGCTGCTCCAGCCCCTTCCCGAGCTCTGTGCCCCCCAAAATCCCACACCCAGGGGTGCAGAGCCACACTCCTGTCCCCTCATTGTCCTGCAGTTCCCACACAGGACCCTGGCAGGCTCCTTTCAGGAAAGGGAAGGTGTCAGTTCTCCCAAACAGCAACAAGACAAGAGGGAACGGCCTCAAGCTGTGCCAGGGGATGGTCAGGTTGGACATCTGGGGGAATTTCTCCATGGAAACGGGGGTCAGGCCTTGGAAGTGCCCAGGGAGGTGATGGGAATGCTGAAGGGCATGCTCACCCTCCTCCTTTGCCTGGGGAGCGTCCCTGCAGCCCTGTGTGTGAGGATGCCACGCACAGGTGGTTCCCGTGGTGCTCCCTGCCCGCCAACAGGGTGGGAATTCTTGGGATACGGTGGAATTCCTGGGATGCAGCGTGTTCCCTGGCTCTGCACAGCCCGGGGGTAGCTGTCAGGCTGGGGAAGCTCGGGAGCACTGTTGTGCCTTTCTGTTGTCTGCACTCAGGTCGTCAAACTTCCCCGCAGCTCCGAGAACTAGGAGAGCAACTTTTCCCTCTTCTTGTTGGGAATCTGGGAAAGTCAGCAGCAGTCAGTGCTTCCAGCAAACCAGGCTGATCCCACAGCCCTCGTTCAGGACACCCCAGGGTGCTGCTGGAATGGGGCTGGGTGTTCCTGCAGGGCAGGAGGTGAAAGCTGCTGAGCCCCAGCAGGGCTTTTGGGTTTCCCTGGCACATTCCAGCCCTGCCTGTGTGGGAAGTAAACATCCTGCAGGCAGGCAAGGGCAGCTGCCTGCAGCCAGGTCAGCAAGGGAAGACAATCACGGCTTCCTCCACACTCATTTGGACAATAATTTCCACGAACGCAGCCAGAAACAAATTCTGCTGTGCAGGGCCCTGGCTGTTCACTGCTCCAGCTTTTTTTGCATTTTCTTTCTAGCCTCTTGAGTTTTCTCCTTCCCTCTTTCTCTTTACCCTTCTCCTTTGTCTCCTCTGGGTGTTTTTGACCTCCCTCCTCTCCCTTTTTGCAGTGTGTCCCCGTGTGACCCAGCTCCCGGCCTGGCACAATGTCCCGCCATGCCCTCGTGATGCTTTGGCACCTATTTGGGCACCTGCGACACCCAGCCACAGTCACTGCAGTCCTGCCTCCACCTCCCAGCTAAAGGGTGTCCCCTCCCTCGTGTGATGCCAGTGCTGGCCCAGCACCCCCAGCTCCGTGCCCTCTCCCACGGTGGCATGTGCCACCCCAGCCCCCCGGTGCCATCCTCACGGCACCCACGCCTTGTTTGTGTCCTGTGTCCCACCAAGGGAGTGAGGGGGTGGGGGCGAGGGGCCAGCGTGAGGCAGGTGGGAGCAATAATTGGTCCTGATCTAATTAGGGAAGCCTAGGGCTGGATTAGGAGCTGTGACAGCGGAGGGTTTTTAGCTGTAAGCCACAGATGGCTTTGCCCGGGAGCCAGGAGAGGCTGGCATGGACTGGAGGGCGTTCATAATCCCGCCTGGAATACACTCCAAGCTGACTGACAGCTTTGGGAACAGCCCCGTGTCTGCTCTGGCTGAGCTGGGTGGTGCCCACTGTCCCACACTGCCAGTGCCTGTCCCAGCCCGGGCCTCGTGGGCACAGCAATGGATTCGGTGCCAACAGTGGGAGAAGCAGCCAGAGCTGCCTGTACCTGTACCAGACCCTGGTACCTGTCCTCAGCCCATCAGGAGCACTCAGCCCGCCCCAGCTTCAAAACGTAAATATTGAATAAGGAACCACGTGATGCTTCTGGGTTTTGCTGAGGGGAGGGATCAGGAGAGAAAATCTTTTGCCCAAAGGTAAATGTGTCATTTTCTCCTTGATGGAAATGGCTTTCCTCCGTGGGAAGCAGTGGCCTGAGCACTGAGATGGCCGTGCAGAGGTCACAGTCACCAGAGCTCAGCACTCCAGCTCTTGGTCCCTCCCTTTATTTCGGGGTGATTTGGCTGATCCTTCCCCTGGGTCGCTCCCCCAGTTCCGTGCTCTGGCACCCCCAGTGTCACCTCCTCAGCAGGGAGCTGGGATGGACTCCATGGTCACAAAGGTCCTTTCCAGCCTTGTTAATTCTGGTTCCGTGTCTGCAGCAGGCACATCCCCACGTGCCGGGGTCAAGGCAGCCCCACAGCACACAGGCCGAGGCTCTCCCGTGCCTGCTGCAGGACCAGCATCATCTGGCTCCCAGCCCATCCTTCCCTTCCTTCCCAAGGCGTTTTTATGGCTGCAGCCAAGCTCTGGCCGCTGCAGGACAGCAGCTGATGAGAAACCCATATCCCGTGGCCCTGGAGTTCCCACCCTTCCTCCCCGGCCACCCCTGGGACACAGCACAGCTCCTGCCTGGAGGGGAAATCCTCCCCCTCACCCTCACCTCCCCTTTGGAGCCAGCCGGGTCACCCCGGACCGCTGCTGCAGCGGGAGGATTTGGGGTGCAGGCTCCTGGAGTGCCACCTCCTCGTCCCCATATCCCAGCAGAGGTTTCTGGCCCAGCCCGGCACGCTGTGTCCCATCCCCGGTGCTTCACCCCGGCCTCTCCCTGAGCCTCCAGTGCTTCCAGTAAAATTCCTTCCTGGCCAGTCACTGCCGCCCCTTGACGCCTCCGGGGCTGCTGTGCTGGCAGGGCTGGGCTTCCTCTTCCTGAGCCTCCCCAGCCCCGCTCCCGACCCTCTCCTCGGCCCAGAGCCGTGGAATCGGCCCTCCCCGGGGTCTGCCAGCCGTGCCCACCGGGAATGCCCAGCTTTCCTCAGCCTCCCCGCTGGAGCTGCATTCCACCCCAGCCTGTGCCACGCTGGTGCCACCACCCGCAGGGGGGCTCTGAAAGGAGGATTTCCAGCCCCAGGGACCGTGCAGGGGATGGGGTGGGGGAACTGCTCACTGCCAGGCAGCAGGGAGCAGTGGGAAGCTGCTGGAAGGGAGTTCAGCCCCGTGGAGGTGTGAAGATTCCTGCCAGCATCATCTGCCCTGCTTCCCCAGCATCCGACTGACATCCGGCATTCCAGGGCCCGGATCCATCCCATGCTGGCACCCGCATCTCCCTACACATTCCAGGGGCTGGATCCCATGGTGGCACCCACATCTCCCTACACATTCCAGGGGCTGGATCCATCCCATGCTCCCACCTGCATCTCCCTACACCTTCCAGGGGCTGCATCCCGTGGTGCCACCCACATCTCCCTACACATTCCAGGGGCTGGATCCCATGCTGGCACCCACATCTCCGTACACATTCCAGGGGCTGGATCCCATGGTGGCACCCACATCTCCCTACACATTCCAGGGGCCGGATCCCGTGGTGGCACCCCCTTGCTGCAGGTGCCATCTCTCAGTCCCTGCATCACCCCTGGCACCCACCAGCCTCAGCTTCCCATGGTGGCCCTGCCTCTCCTTATTAATTTCAGGATGGATGCTCTGCTTTTCCACAGTCCCCTTCACCTGTGGCTCTCCCAGCATTGTGTAAACATTAATTACTGGCAGTTAATTAAGCCAGGCATGCCCATCCTCCTGTGGAGATGCTGGGTCATAACCATGCTGGCAGCAGAGCTGGGTGGGAGTTTCCAGTTCCCTGTGGATAATGATCCAAACTCCACCTGGAGCAGCTTTTCCCTGATAGACCTTCCTGGAGGGCCAATGGGCTGCAAGAGGGAAATAGGTGGGAAAACAGCAGCACCTGGCCTGGTCCCAGTAAGGAAGGATGGATGGAGCTTTAAAAATGCCTCTGGGTGCTCCTGGTTTGCTGCTGCTGGGGTGTGTGGGGCTGTGGGCTATGGGGCTGCCTAGGGGGAACCCAAGCTGCTGGGGGAGCTTGTTCTGAGCCCCCTTAGGGGCTGTGCCCTGTTATTCGTGTTGGTGGTGAGCAGCAAACCCTCCAAGGCAGATGGAAATTATCCCCTGTTATCCTTCCACTCCTGAAGTGCTCAAAGTGTTCCTGAGGTTCAGCATTTCCCCATCCTGCTGCTGCCTGGTGGAGGGCTGGACGCTGTGCAGGAAGAGCACAGGAAGACAAACAAGGTCGGTGACCCTCCCGAAGCGAAGGAGGGGGATTGCCCAGGGGTGCACGGGGGGAACTGCAGATTGTCAGCTTGGAGCAGCCCTTGGGCAGCGCCCCTGCGCCCTCCTGGGGGGCAGAGCTCCTCTGTGCAGCCGTGGGGTTGTTTTTGGGGGCTGTCCCCCTGCCCAGGTCACGCTGGCTGTGCACGGCCACCGCTGCCTGACCCCGGGGCCGCGCGGGGCAGCGATCCCTGACCGGAGGTGCCACCTTAATCCGGATCAGTGGGAAATCTGCCGAGTGCCCACGCAGCCCTATGGCCGTTCCCTGCCGGGCTGTGCCCACGGCCCATCAAGAACCAGCCGGGACACGGGCACAGCCCCGCAGGAGCCTGGCCCCGGGCGAGTTTTGCACTGAGAGTGGAGCACAAGCGCAGGAATTGTTGGCCCAAACCAGCTCCGAGCAAACCGGGGGCAGATTAAGGCATTCCTTGGGCAGCTCCCGCCCCCTCTCCATGCCTGCTGTATCCCAGCCTGCGAGGCCGCTAATGCTACTTACATTATTAGTGGATTATTTGGGTGTAATGAGCTTTGCCCCGCTCAGCTGGCCCTGCGCTCGGGGCTGTGGGATGTGTAATACTTCCTGCACGGGGCCACGAGGCGGGCAGCTGCTGCCTGGAACACAGGCACACAATGCAGCAATGTTCCTGGACAAAATTCCAGCCTGGGCTGGAGGTTAAGCACAAATCAGGGAGCTGTGGGTGTAGCGCTGGACAAAGCGGGAGGGTGGTGGTGCCCTGAGCCAGGTCCTGACCTGTCCCCACAGGTGACTGGATTAGATCCGTCTCTGCCCCTGGTGGAGCACAGCTAAAAGCATCTTTTCCATCCTCAGCTCCTTTTCCTCTGCCTTGCTCCCATCAGACCGAGCAAGGGCTTGGCGATGTGTTGCTATGGACACCGGGAAGTTTTCCCTGGAGACCAGAAGCCCGCACTAAGTGATGCCTGCATGTTCTGACATAGTTTATTATTTTTGTCTTCCTCCTTTCGTAAATGTTTAAGTGTGGACGAATTCCTGGCTTCCCCCCCTGCCTCTGTCCTGCTTTCCTCTCCCAGCTTGGTGGATTTCCATGGCTGTGGCCCAGGGCTTGGCTTCATTCGGGGCCAGGGTGTGAGCAGTGGGTGCGTGGGAGGAAGTTTCAGCTCTGTAACTCTTGCTCTGCTGGAGACCCCTACAGAGAAGATTCCCTATTTATTCCAGCCTTGGGAAATCCTGTTTGTCCCCTCAGGCAGCTGCAGAGCTCCTGGGCACCCATTACCACCAGCAGCCATCACAGGAGGCGCTGGATTTCTGCTCCCAGGGCTTGTACCTCGTGGGTGGGGGTGCCCTGCTCCTTTGGTTGTGTTTGGGACCTCAAAGTGATTTAGGTCTAGACTAATTAGTCTCTGCTGGGCTGAGCTCCAGGCCTGACTCCCATTTTGTCACTGCTCTGCTGGCGCTTGGCGTCCTTTAGTGTCTCAGGTACCTCTGAGAGCTCTTGGCTTGCAGGGAAGGGAAGTCCCAGCAGCTCCTGAAGTTCTTGAAAGTCAAGGCTGGAGCCTGAGCTGTGCAGGAGGGCACTCAGAGCTTCCCTCACAGCCCATTCCCAGCAGCTCCAGGGATGGAGCCGTGCTCCAGGAGGGCCAGCGCATTTCCCAGAGGGAAGCAGCTCTGTGTCTCTGGGCACTTGGCACAGGGGATGGGATTTTACTGTGACACAGTCTCAATGTCATTTTGACTCCTCTTGCTTGGCTTTTGAAGCCAATAATGGGCTTTTTCTGTTCCCTGTCACTTGATCTGCCCCTTGGTGAGCGAGGAGCCTCTGAGTGATCTCCTCTGTCCTGTGCCCCTTCTTCCTTGCTCTGGAGGGACTTCACAGGCTGGCTTTCAATCAGCTGCTTCTCTTGTTCCTGGGAATGCAGTTCAGCTCTGGGTCAGAAAAGCTCTGGCCCATTGAAATCCTGCTTTTTGCTGCTTGAGTTGCCCAGATTGTGACTCCCTCTCGGAAATCTTACAGCAAATAAATCCCGTGCTGCTTGGCCCCTGCCTGCAGTGGTTGGCGTGGTGTCAGCCTGGCCGGAGCTCCTGCACAGCCCAGGCACTCCCGGCTGGGGCAGGGAAAGCAGGAGCTGCTCTGTGTTTTCTCCGTGCGTTTGGGAATTGCCTTGGGACAGCAGAAGGATCCGTACGGAGCAGGAGGATTCTACCCTGGAGCGGGGGCTGAGGCTGCTGGGCATCACCTGTGTGGCGTTCCCAGAGGGGGTGAGGAGTGGAGGTGAATCCCAGCACTGTCTGCAGCAGGAGAAATTCGGCTCCTGCCCTGCCCTCCCCTGCGGCCCCCAGCTCCCTCCAGAACCTCCACGCGCCACGGGGCCGCTCCGGAAGGAGCCGTGGGACTGGGATGCTGCTCCTTGCTGAGGAGGTGACAGTTCCACCAGGGCCAAGCACTCGATTGCTGTGATGTTTGAAAGCTCCTTGACAAATGACTTCTTCCTCTAGTTCCCAAGCAAACAAGCGAAAGCTCCAAAAAACCAGCAGTTCCTTCCCGTGCTGCTGCCAACTCGCTGGGCTGCCTCAGAGAGGGTCAGCAGCCACCAGGGCTGAGCAGAGCAGTGGGGGGCTGGTCCCTGCAGTGTCCTCCTGCACCTGCTGTGGGGACAGGAGAGCATCTGGGGAGCTCTGCGTGGCTTTGGGACAATGCTGCAGGTGACCTGGTTGTCCACGCAGGGACAGGGTGCCTTGCACAGAGCTTGGGACAGCAGACCAGTGAGCCTCTTTTGTGGGGCCGGGAAATCCCAAATCCAGCCAGGCTGGGCTCCCATCTGAGTCACTGGGTGCTGTCCCTTGCCTTTAGTGCTGGCCTGATGTCCCATGGCCGTGCCACAGCCACCGGACTGAGCTCAGTGCAGCGACACCTGGCAGCGTCCCAAATCCTAACAGACCCTTCCCCTCTCTCCTTTTGCCCTCCCTCCTTTCTGCCAGCAGTTCCCTATCAGCAAAACCCCTACACCCCTGGGAGCGGCTCCTCTGTCATCCAGTGCTACCGCTGTGGGGACACCTGCAAGGGCGAGGTCGTGCGTGTGCAGAGCAACCACTTCCACATCCGCTGCTTCACCTGCCAAGGTAGGATAAGGATGCTGGAAAAGCCGGTGGCCAGATGGTCCCACAGCCCTGGGAGCAAAGGAAAAGGCTGGGGACAGACCTACCTGGCCCACTGAGACGTGGTCACATGCCTGGGGTGGCAGCTCCTGCAGGGGGGATGTGGTGTGGCACAGGTGGCACGGGGCAGGCGGTGCCCCCGAGTGCTGCCAGAGCCTGTGAAGGGGTGGCCAATGTCACTGCCCTGGAGCAGCCTGAGTGCCAGCAGCCTGCAGGTCCCAAACGTGCCCACGGCCCGTCTGTGTCTGCGAGGGGTCACCGTGTCCTTCAGCTGCTCCCAAAGCAGCGGGAGGGAGAGGAGGAGGAGGCAGTGCCAGCCTGGCTGAGCAGCAGTAGGTGGGGAGATGCCCAGAGCGGCTCCTGATAGAGCTGGGGCCGGGTGACACATCCCTGCCACCTGCCCATGGGATGCAGCTGGGACCTGGCGGCCCCCAGGGCTGGCAGGAGTGGAGCACCGAGGTTTTTTGGATCCTCCTGGAGCACCAGAGGAGAGCTGCAGGGCTGTAAAGCTCATGGTGCAGAGCTGCTGCTGCTGAAGGGCTCCTCAGCACCTTTACTGGAGCAGCTGCTCTCAACCAGTTTCTGCAGGCTGTAAAATTTCCCATTCCAGGGCTTTTTAAAGGCCTCTGGTCTTCCAAGCTCCCTGTGCTAAGCATAACCCCCATCCCCTCGGCCGTGCTTTGCTCCTCTCCAGGGAGCAGCGGGTTTGGCTGGAGGTGACACTTCCCTGGGCTGTCCCCACCCTGCTGCAGCCCTGTCCCCGGTGGCGTGGGCAGCCCCGGATTTTTGGGAAGGGGAATCTGTCCCGGGATGCCCTCAGGGCTGACCTGCACCTGCAGGGCCCCGTGCTGAGCATCCTGCCCCTTCCCAGCTCGGCCGTGGAGGATCCAGCAGGAGCTGAGCATCCAGACAAAGAGCTCAGACAGCCGCCAGCTTCAAAGGGCCCGGGAGCCAGCAGGGAGAGCCTGGCAGTGCTCACTGCCCGATTTCCAAGTGAAAGGGAATAAATAATGAGAGGAAATCCTCCTGTCTCACCTTCCCTCGCAGCTCTCACCTCCTGCCACCTCGGGCTGGCTCCAGCCCCGCTGCCTGTCCCTGATGTGTCCCCGGGAGCTGGCACGGGAGTGAAGCCATGGGATGAGCTGTTCCCACAGCAAACAGGGCACAGGGCAGCCTCATTTTATCTTGCTTCTGCCTCCTGATGCTGTCCCAGAGCCACTGGCTGTCCCTCGTTGCTGACAGGATGTTTGGGAGATCCAAATTCTCCCTGCTGGGTACCCCCAGCTCCAGGGAGCAGCTCGGCCAAGGGGTGCTCCACAGGACAGGAGCTGCACCTCTGCCCTCGAGGGCCCTGAGCAGCGGGTCCAGCTGTCCCCTGTCCCCCGGGGCTGGCCCACAGGTGCAGGGACAGGATGGAAGGGGCTGAAGGACAAAGCAGAGATGGAGGTGGGCAGTGCCAGTGGGTGCTCAGTCGCTCTGCGGTCCCCTCTCCGCTCCGCCACCCCGCAGGACAGGGGCTGGGCATCGTGCACAGGCCCCAGGAGCACCCTGAGCCACTCCACTTCCAGCCTCTGCTGCTCTCCAGGTCTGGAGAAGCCGTAGGAGGGAGATGATGCTGAGGCCAGGGCTGGCCACGTCTGCTTGGATCACTGTGATGGGCTGTGCACCACCCACACTTCCCACGGCAGGGAAGGAAGCGAGGCTGGGCTGGACACCTATGGAAAAACAAGCAGTGAGAGCTCCGAGCCCAGCGCTCCCGGGACCTGTTCCCGTGTCAGGGCACGGCTCCATGGCCGGGGAGTGGAGGTGGCTCATCAGAGGCAGCCGTGCCCTGGGACAGGGACACCACCTCCCCCCAGCTGTCCTTAGGGCATTCCCAGCTCTTTGCCAGCCCTGTCCTCCGCTTCCTGACACCAGGAGAGTGCCAATCGGAAGGGCTGAGCCCCAGCCGGGCGCAGCAGGTCCAGGAGGGGATGGCCCCGGCCGTGCCAAGCCGTCCGTGCGCGGTGCAGCAGGGCTGCAGTGCAGGGGTTCCCTCCCGGCAATGGAATTCCCCGTGGGAGCCGCCCCATCCCACAGCCCAACACTGACATCTTGTGGTGCTGGGGGAGGCCCCGGAGCTCGGCCGGGAAGGGAAACCCTCGGAGATACCTGCAGGAAGCTGGAGAGGCGGCGGAGGTGGCTCAGGGATCCTGGACCCGCCGTGACGGGTGCGTGTCCTTTTCCCCAGTGTGTGGCTGCGACCTGGCCCAGTCGGGCTTCTTCTTTAAGAACCAGGAGTACATCTGCACCCACGACTACCAGCAGCTCTACGGGACCCGCTGTGACAGCTGTGGGGACTTCATCACCGGCGAGGTCATCTCGGCCCTGGGCAGGACCTACCACCCCAAGTGCTTTGTCTGCAGCACCTGCAGGTGAGTGGAAGTTGTCACCAAGGGTTTGTGACCCCCCGGAGAAGCCCTTGCCCGGAGCTCCCTGTGCTCCCTGCTGGCCCCGGGGAAGGAGCTCCCGGGCTTGCGGAGCACTGCGTGGAGGGAGATGAGCAGCTGACCCCTCCCCACCTCTCCTTGGCCGCAGGAAGCCGTTCCCCATCGGAGACAAGGTCACGTTCAGCGGGAAGGATTGCGTCTGCCAAAACTGCTCCCACTCCCTCATCAGCACCAAGCCCATCAAGATCCACGGGCCCAGCCGTAAGTTGACTGCTGTCCTGTGATGGATGCAAAGAGAGGGAGCATGAGGCCCTGGAGAGGGTGACAGGACAGGTTTTGGGGCCGCTGTGCAGCCTTGCAGAGCCACGGGTGTCACAGAGGTTTGGGAGGAGGGACGGGGCAGTCCCAAAGCTCCACCCAGGATTGCAGCTCACCGCTGGTTTCGGAAACTCCCCTGGCCTGTTTGTGCCCTGGGCAGGTGCCACCACCCTGGCAGGCGCTGTCTGGGGTCATGGGGAGGCTCTGGAGCTGCGTTTGCTCCGAGTCAGCTGCCGTGTGTCCAAGCGGCATCCCTGGGAATCCTCACGGAACTGTCAGCACTGGTGTTCCTTGCTGGGTCTCCAAGCGCTGAAGGGCTTTTTCTCCTCATCCCCTTGCCCCGGTGAACCCCTGGGGAACCCCTAAAACTCAGCTGGAGTGATGGACGAGCTCTTTTGGGTGGGTTTGGCCTTGCTTTTGACCGCAGGTTGGGAGAACCTTCCCTTCCTGCCATGCTTGGCAAGCCCTGGAGGTCAGTGCCTGAAGCAGAGTCCTGCAGCCAAGACCAGAGCCAGGACTGGGTGTCACCCATGGCCCTTGTCACCTAGTCACCATGGTGGCACTGCTGGTGGCAGGGTTGGTGCTGATGGACCCCCCTGCGAGCGCCCCAAGCTGCCTCCCTCCCCCCACCCCTCACCATGGCTTCGAAGGAGGGGACGTGGCAGGGTTGGAATGAGGACAGGAATTCCCCCATCTTCCTCCATGGGCTCCCGGAGCTGCCCAGAGCCAGGCTCTGCCTCCCTCCCGCCTTCCTCTCCCTCCCCATCCCCTTCCCGGCGCTCCTCCCGGCCCTGGAGCGGGGTTACCTGAGGACACCATGCCTTATTCATGGCAGCTGCAGGCAGACGGAGCCTGGCCCTCCTGCACGTGTCCCTCGCGGCCCCGGTGGCCCTGGCAGTGCCACCAACAGGGTGGCAGGGGAGCTGTGCGGGCTGCTGGTGCATTCCATAGGGAAGGCATCCCTAGAAGGAGGATGCCCTGTAGCCCCAGCCCTGCAACAACCCCAGACCAGCAGGACCCGAATGAGGGAACAGATCCTGCTTTTTTCCGGGGGTCAGAAATCCTCCCCCCTTAGTCCAGCAGGCAGGGATTTGGCACGGAGCAGCCTGGGATGGGCCTGTCTGCTCCTGCTTCCCGTGTGCGGCCGTGGCAGGGAGGGGGTTAAGGAAAAGCCCCCTCCGGGCAGACCCGCTGCCCAGGGGGAGGAGAGGACGAGGAGGAGGCGAGGTCAGGGATCCGAGGCCCACGTGCTTCCTGCTCGCAGCGCTGACGGGAGCCGGGGGAAGCGGGGAAGGAAGGGAGGCCGGCAAATAGCGCGGCGGGGCCGGGCGTGGCTGCCGGGCAGCGCGGCCCTTCCTCTGCCGCGCTCGCTGCCCGGCGCTTCCCACCCTCGGGCACCTCCGGGGCAGCGCGGCCCCCTCACAGCCCAGCACAGCATCACTGGCTTGGAAAAGGCCTCTGAGACCATCCAGTCCAACCCATGACCTAACACCTCCCCATCAACTAAACCGTGGCACCGAGTGCCACGCCCAGTCCTTTTTAAACACATCCAGCGATGGTGACTCCACCACCTCCCTGGGCAGACGATTCCAGTGCCCCGTCACTCTTTCTTCCTGATGTCCAGCTGGCCTGGCTCAGAGTCGTCACCTCGAGGGAGACCCAGCTCTGTGCTGTGGCTGGGTGCCAGCGCTGCCTCAGAGGTCCCAGCTTTCCTCCTGCTTCCCGTGCTGGGGACAAGCAGCGGTGACAGATTTCCATAACGAAGTGATCCCCACGAGGCTGCCTCAGGAGCGGGGTGTTTGTAACAGCATCATCCCTGGAAAAGGCCTCCGGGGCAGGGCTTTCCTGGGTGTGAGGGGGCTGCCTTGGTTGGCCCAGCAGCTGCGAGTGTCCCTGCCCTGCTGCTGTGTCCCACGTTCCCTCCTGTCCCCCCAGACTGTGCCGGCTGCAAGGAGGAGATCAAGCAAGGCCAGTCGCTGCTGGCCCTGGAGAAGCAGTGGCACGTCAGCTGCTTCAAGTGCCAAACGTGCGGGATCATCCTCACCGGCGAGTACATCAGCAAGTGAGTGTCCTGCGACGTTCCCGGGCTGTCGCCGGGGCCGGGGGTGTGGCGGGGGGCTCACCTGCCACTCCCTCCCTCCTCTCGCTCTCCCGAGGGATGGCATCCCGTACTGCGAGTCCGACTACCACGCCCAGTTCGGCATCAAGTGCGAGACCTGTGACCGCTACATCAGTGGCCGCGTGCTGGAGGTGAGTGCCGGGGCTGCAGCCAGCCCGTGCCGGGCTCTGGGACAGGGACATGCCCTGGGGACGTGTGGGAAGGTGCCACCCTCCATCTCTGGGGGCCGTGGCTCGTCCTGCAGCGGCTCTGTCACAGCCTGACCGCCTTCTCCAGAGGGTGGGAACGGGAGAGGCAGCACCAGACCGTGGATAGCGGAACTCGGGGAACAACCAGAGTCACAGTGGCCTGGGGGTGCTGGGACACGTCTGGAGGTGCGGGGACATCAGCCCTGAGCAGCTGCTGCCATGCCCGGCTCTGGGTGTCACCCCACGCTCACCCCAGCCCTCCTTTGAGCACATCCCTGTGCCGGCAGCCTGCCTGTTGCCTTGGAAACGCATCCAGCACCGCTGCCCGCTGCGGAGCCTGGGTGAGGGGCTGCAGCACCCTTCCCATGGGCAGTGGTCCCCGTGGAACACCCCTTGGAAGGGCACAAACTGGAGAAGGGGGTCCCCTTCACTGGGGGAGGCTTCGCTGGACAGTAAGATCTGCTCTGGCGGAGCCACAGAGGGATGCAGGGATTCCCCAGGGATCCCACCTTGGATGCAAGTGGCTGTGGGACATGTTTTGGACAGTGGTGGGGCTGCGCAGCTGGTGAGGGGAGTGAGGGATGGGTTTGGGGAAGGACAGAGAGGTCCATCAAGGCTGGTCCTTCCCATTTCCTGGAAGTGATGTGTCCTCTCACGCTTTCTGTTCTATCCCAGTGCTGGCAAGGAAAAGAAAGAAAGGGCAGAAAATCCAGTCTGAGGGTAATTTAAAGGCTCAGGAGGCACAGAGGAGGAAGCCTGGTGTGATTTTTACACCCCGGGATGGCACAGAGAGGCAGCGCTGCCGGAATTGTGCCCTGTCACTCCTGAGACCTCCCCTTCCACACGGCTGAGCGGGAGGGAAGGGCTCCCATGCCTCTGCCAGCCCCAGACTGTGGCAGTAGGAAGCTGCATCCCAAAATCAGAGGTACCATGGCTCTGCAGGTGCTGTGGGCTGGCAGTGCCTGTGTGGGTCTCCAGGCTGCTGAGAGTTGTCCCAGGATGGCTCCAGCCTGTTTCAGTCACAGCCCACCAAGGAGTGATCCCCTCCCTGGTCCTGCCAGCTGGGCCAGCCTGGGAGCTCCAGCCTGTCCAAGGAACCTCTCCTGAAGCTGGAACAAATTGCCAGGAGCCTCCCAGCACCTCTCACCAGCCTGGGGGGCTGTGTGTGCCTGGGAGGGCTTTCTGCTGACTCCAGGCTCCGGCAGCAGTCCCAGCCCTGCTGGGAGCGTGAGCTCAGCTCTGCAGCAGCTGCCCCAGGCCGGCTGCCCAGCATGAGCTCACTGGATCAGCAAATCTGAACGGAGCACGACAAAGCAGGACAAATCTGAATGGAGCAGGACATCAAATCCCTGCTGCTGCCTCTGCCCTGGGCAGTTCCAGCCTCCAAGAGCTGTGCCAGGGTAGAGCACCCTCAGGCACTGGCATGTGAGCAGGGTGGTGGTACCTGGTGTGGGAGGAGGATGAGAGGAGCCAGAGGGGACCTGGGATTCCTGTCATAAAATCATGAGATGGGTTGGATTGGAAGAGACCTTAAAGATAATCTCATCCAGCTCCCCTGCCCACCTTCCACTGTCCCAGGTTGCTCCAAGCCCCGTCCAGCCTGGCCTTGGACACTTCCAGGGATGGAAGCCTGAGCTCCCCACTCTCCCTGGAATGTGCCTGCTCCCACTATTGAACCGTCTGTGAATCCGGAGGCTTTGCTTGTCCTCTCTGTCAGAGTGTGAAATGGAAAGGGCGCCTTTAAATAATTTTAGGCATTAAGGAGCCTCCTGGTGCTATCCCAGCAGCCTCCAGGCATTCCCAACTGCTCCAGGCTTGGATGATTAATGAGTCTTTAAGGGACCCGAGTGATAACGAGCAGGTCCCTTCCCTCACGGCCTCCACCAGCCATGTACAAGCTGGAATAATAACCAGAATAAAAGGAACAAGGTTTTTTGCATGGTTTAGAGGCGTTCTGGGTGTTGAGATGTTGGGTGGCTTTTGGAGAAGGTGTGTGATGAAATGAAAGTTGGGAACGGGCTGGGAGATTCCCGGGGGAGCAGCCAGCCTCCAGCACATGGAATGGCTTGGGTTGGCACAGGGCTGTCCCCTCCCTGCTCTGCAGGGAAAGGAAGAGGGGTCCAAACTGTCCAAACTCATCCCCCTCCCTGTCCTAAAACTTTCCACTCATTTTTGGCATCAGCTGAAGGGGAAAGGCCACTGACTGCCATCTGCACCCCAAGGACACTGAATTCCAGGTTGATTTTTATGGGCATCCCACAGGCAGGTTCTCAGTCATCCTTGCAGCAAATTTCCCTGTTGATCCTCCTGTTTCCAGCCCCCTCTATCATAACCCTCTTCTTTATAAGCAAAAGCCTTATCTTCCCTCTGCCACCTTCAATGATTCTCCCTGTTCTCTTGGTTTATTATGGGAGTAAAAAGTTCTTTAGGGCTGAGCTGTAACAGCCCAGACTCCTCCTGCCCCGAGCTGGCTCCCAGCTCCCGCCCAGCAAACGAGCCCAGAACTGAAATGCTAACAGACACTTTGAGGGGGAGCAAGCTCCCAATTTCAGCTGTTAGCCCTGCCAAAAGAGCCAAAGGAGCAGCCCAGCTTCCTCTCAGCTGGGCCAGAGCCTGTCCCTAGCACTGAAATTGGAGCAGAGAAGGAGGAAAGTTCCTTTAGGGAGAGGAACTGGCAGTGATAGACAGGGAGGTCTTTGGGGTCCTTCTTCTCCCTTTACTGCTTCCCTGCTGTGACATCTGGGGTCAAATTTGCTGTTTCTTCTCAAAGCTCTAGAGAAGGAGCTGGTGCAAATCATGGCTGCAGAGGGCCTTGGCCATTCCCAGAGTGTCAAGGTTGTAGGGACACTGTCCCTGGGGGTTTGGGACCTCCCAGCTCTGCTTGGTGTTGGACATTTCAGGGAGAGCAGAAGGTTCCTGGTCTGACTTGTAGCCCAGCAGGTTGAGAACAGGGATGAAGTGCTCTCTGGTTTTCTCCATGGGATGTGGAGGTCTCCAAGGCCACCCCAGACAGTTTGTTCACCTTGCCACCGTCTGCAGCAGTGAGGGCTGGCAGGGTCCCTCAGGGACAGGGGCAGGTCACCGTGTCCTGCCTTGCTCAGGGGCTCCTCTCTGCTCTGCTCGCCCGTGCAGGCAGGAGGGAAGCACTACCACCCCACCTGTGCCAGATGTGTGCGCTGCCACCAGATGTTCACGGAGGGAGAGGAGATGTACCTGACAGGTAGGGCTGTGAGCAGCGTGGCTGTGGGGCTGTCCTGCTGGGGGGACTTTGGGGTTCGGGTCCTTATGGCGCTTGCAAGGGTCTCTGTGCAGCAGTGCCAGAGATTCCCCTCTCCACTGCTCTGCAACTCCTGCGTGCAAAAATCATTTCTCTCCGTGAAACCTTCCCTGCCACTGAGCTGGGAACTCTCTGCCTCCCTGCACACCTGGGCAAAGCCCAATCTCTGCTCATTCCAGCCCAAAGCATGGAGGTGCTAGGATGCCCCAAGCTCAGTGTCACCCCAGTTTAACCAGCAGGAGCTGGTTGGGCCACCCCAAATCCACCCCGAGTTTGCTGTCCCAGCTGAGGTTTGGCCACTGCCCTCAGTGCTCCAGAACTGTTCCATTCCTTATCAGGGAATGGATACACACTTCCCGACCGCCCTGCATGTTCCCGTGGCACTGCTGGAGGTGGTGGGGACCTGGCAGATCCCTGGCAGGGGGGTGACCATGTTTGGGGCTGAAACGCTGTCCCTTTGCTGCCCTGCAGGCTCTGAAGTGTGGCACCCCATCTGCAAGCAGGCAGCCAGAGCAGAGAAGAAGCTGAAGGTAGGTAGCAGGGTGAGGGGCATCTCGAGAGGTGGCACGTCCCAGGTGGCATCGTCCCCGAGTCCCTGCTGGCAGTGAACTGTTGTGGCAGTGCCCAAACCCGGAGTGGCTTCCTGAGGCTGCCCAGAGGATGATGGGTGGCCGTGGCTGAGGCTGTGAAAGTGAAATTCAGCCCCCAAACCAACGATTTGCATTCTCGGGGATCTCTCCTTGCCGTGCTCTCACCTGCCCTCCCCCCTTCTGCCTCCACAGCACAGAAGGACGTCAGAAACCTCCATCTCCCCCCCTGGCTCCAGCATCGGCTCCCCAAACCGTGTCATCTGCGTAAGTCCAGCCCTGCCCCTCGCCCAGGGCCCCAGGGATGGGAACAAGCAGCTCCCAGTGCTGCTCCTCAGCGGGACAAGCCCAGACTTTGGGGACGGCATGGACAAGTCCCCTTGTCCCAGCAGCACGCTGTGCCACCAGTGCCATGGCACAGCTCGGGAGCACTCAGAGGGGCACAGTCCTGCCCTCCCAGCTCCTCTGCCCTCCCCACTGCTGCCTCTCAGGCCTCTCCTCTTACCTGTCCCTGCTGCTGGGCTGACAGTGGGCTCTGTCTGCCCTGTGCTGGCTCCACACCGTGCGCTCCAGCCTCCCTTCCCTTCTTTCCTCCTCTTCCTTTCCGTCTCTCTGTCTCTGTCTCTCCCTCTCCCTAGGCTAAAGTGGATAATGAGATCCTTAATTACAAAGACCTGGCAGCTCTTCCCAAGATTAAAGCCATCTATGAAGTGCAGCGTCCTGACCTCATTTCCTACGAGCCCTATCACAGATACACGTCGGATGAGACGCTGGAGAGATATAGCTATGGGGAGGTACTGAGTCGCCATAAATCCCGTGCTGGGATGTGCAGGAATGGGCCCCAGTTTGGGGAAGAACTGTGTGGGGGTTTGTTCATCCCGGTGGGAATAGTGCAGGGAGGCAGGAGTGGGATAGGACCTCTCCCAGAGGTCTGTGATGGAGGTAAAGTGGTGATGCTGCTGCTGCAGAGTCAGAAAGAAACCGGTGACCTCAGGACATGTGCAGGGACAGACAGCGCTGTGTGAGAGGAGTGACGGGCAGGGAATTCACCCCTCACAGCCCTGAGCCTGGCCCCTGGCAGACAATCCTGCAGCCCGCCCAGCCCAGCACAGCACCTCTGGAGCACCTCTAGAGCAGGGCTGCCCTGCTGGGTGCTGGCCCTGCAGCCGGGAAGGGGCTTGGGCAGTGCATTTCTGCAGGGGTGTGATGAGGGCCTGCTCAGGCAACACAGGGCACAGGACCGTCCTGGCTGCCCAGCTGGGGCTGCTGGGTGAGTTCAGGGAGTCCATGGAAGAAGGGGGTCTGAGCAGCTCACCTGAAGTGGAGCTGGAAGAGGATTTGGCAGTAGCATCTCTTACATCCCCATGCCAAGGTTTTGTCGCTAGCCTGGCTTCCTGCAGCCCACCCCGGATGGTGCAGGCAGTGTGGCCACGGCCCTCTGTGCCTTCTCCCCCTCCACAGAGGTCTCTGAGAGGTGACAGCTGCCAATTCCTCCTGCCAGTTCCTGTCCTGGCCAGGGGCTCCCTGCCCAGCACTCTGCCCCAGTTTAGCTCCGGCCGTACCACCAGTCCCCCTCACTGCCCGGTAACACGGGGAAAACGAGCTGCTGTGGGACCCCAGTCTGTCACTGCTCCTCTTAACCGTGTGCTGTCTCTCTCTCTCTCTCTCTCTTTTCCTCCTCACTTTGCCTCCCTGCTGCCTCCAGTCTCTGGGGACCCTCTCCCCATACTCACAGGTAATGCCCCGGTGGGCACTGGGGGTCTGCCACCTGCTGCTGCCCTAGGATGTCCCCCTGCCCAGGGGCTCTGCTGATCATCCCCCCGGGCTGTTGGCTGCCCCAGGGTGTGGGGTGACAGGGAGGACACTACCCAGGAGGATCCCATCCTCCAGGCCCCAAAGGGAGCAGGGTGCAAGCCCTCCCTGGCAGAATGGCCCCAGGGTGCAACGTCTGCCCTGTGGAGGGAGACGCCCGTAACTGGGAACAAGGACAGGGAAAGGGACAATCTCCAGGCAAAAAACGTCTGGCTGGACACTGTCACCTGGTCCCAAACCCTGGGCTTTGCTGCCTGTGCCTTGGCAGTGGGGAGGCAGAGCAGGCTGGGGACCCCTCCGGCCTCAGAGGACACAGACACTGCCCAGTGTCCCAGAGCACCCTCCCGGGCTGCCCCGGGCACGGGGACCCCCGTCCATGGGACACCTTCTGCCAGCTCTAACCCCGGTCTCTCCACACCTTCCCCACCCCCAGGACATCTACGAGAGCTTCGACACGCGGCAGAGACGAGCCTCCAGCCCTGGCTACATCGACTCCCCCACCTACAGCCGCCAGGGCATGTCCCCCACCATCCCCAGGTCCCCCCACCATTTCTACCGCTCAGGTGAGGATTTCGGCTGCAACCCCAGGCTGAGCTGAGCTCACACCACCGAGTGGAGAGAGGATCACAAAAATATCCCTGGGATTTCTGTGGTTTCTCCTCTGGCAAGCCACAGGGGGCCTGGGTGGCCCGTGGTGGGAGCAGTGCCCAGCTCTGCACATCCTCGGTCCTCTTCCGAGCAGTAAGGAGAGGCCGAAGGGAATCTGCGGCTCAGGCATGAGCTGAGGCTCATGGAGGATGGGGTGGGAGGCAGGCGACCTCCAGCTCTGGTGAAGACCCCTCAGCTGCGTTGGTGGCTCTGGGAGAGGTGCGCAGGAGAGTGCTTGTGCCCAGGGAGCTCCTTGCACACGCGCATGCACGCACACCCCGGAGCATGGCAGGGGAGCAGAGTGTGCCTGGGCCGTGCCTCCTGTCCTCTGGAGCTGTGGAGGGAGGACTGGAACACTCTGAGGTCACTGAGAGTCCCGCTGCACCGCCAAGGGCTCATCACCGTCTGCCTGTGCAGCACGCTCGGCTTTCCTGGCAGCGCTGGGGCAGCGGCTGCTCCGGGCCGGCCCCGCACCGGGGTTTCCTCTGCATCCCGTCCGCCTCCGGAGATGCGGGAAATGTGCCCCCGCTCCATCACTGCCGCTCCTGGACCGCAGCCCGGCGCACGTCCCCGTCGCACCCCCCTCACACGGGTCGCCCCTGCTGTTCTAACACCGCTGCATTTAACACCCATTTTCTTCTGCCTCTTGTTCTCTCTCTCGGTCACTCACGGCTGCTTCTGCTCGGCCCCGCGTAGGCACCGAGAGCGGGCGCAGCTCCCCCTACTATAGCCAGTTAGATGTGAGGTCCTCCATTCCAACCTCATACCAAGCGCCCAAGCATTTCCACATCCCAGGTAGGCTCCGGCGCGCCCCGCTGCCCGGGGGAGCGCCGTGTCCGTGGCATGCCCGCATGTGCCGTCCCCGCTGTGTCGCATGCGTAGCTCCGCCGCCTGCCTAGAGCCAGCTGGCAGCAGGATCTACCCCTGGTAGAGGCCATCCATAAACAGGACCTACGGCTTGAACCCTCCTCCTTCTTCCCCCGTCACCACCCGGAGGTCCCAGAGCCGCCCGGAGTCTGCTTGATCCTTGCAACATCCCTCTTCTTCCTCTTCCCTGCCCTCCCTCCACTCCCCACACGAAGATGAGTCCCCTGGTGAGAGCCTGTCCCCTGCCCTGCCTTCCCCCCAGGATCACCAGCCGGAGCGTGTCTGCCAGAGGCGTTTCCACACCCATCCGCTACAGATGACTATTTTATACTCCCCCTAGGGCCAGCCGCTCCCTCCCCCCAGAGTCTTCTGGGCTTGCCAGATGCCTGCTCCCCTTCTGCAGGGATTGCAGGGGGCCACCAGGTAAGGGCCACCACCCGCTCCCGGCCACGCAGAGCCCACGGGGACGGGGACGCAGCGGGCAGGAAGGGAGAGTGGGTTGGGAAGCAGGCAGAGCTGCCCATCACCCCTCAGCGGGGTCAGAACCCCGGACCCTCCACTCAGCTCTTGGCATCTCCCCTGCCCCAAAAAGCGTGGCACCCTCCCCGAAGCATCGCTGACGCCCTGGGACAGCACCGTGAGGACACCCAGAGGCTCCCCCGAGCTCCCCTCCCCTCCCTGCCGGGGTTCGGCCCCGCCGCCCGCCCTGCCCTGCCCTGCCCTGCCCTGCCCTGCCCTCCCGCTGCCGCTCGGTGGTTTATGGATGGCCCCCTCCCTGCTCCGCCTGCTCCAGCGCCAGGCTCCAGCTCGCTTTCCCTCCCGACTCGCTCTTTTCTCTCTCTGCTGCCGAAAGAGGCTTTGGCTGATGCTGGCTCGCCCCAGGTAGCTCGCAGGCGGTTCTCGCGGGTGCTGGCACCCCGAGAACGCGCCCCGGGTGCCTCGCTGCCGGCTGGCAGGCTGTGCCCGCCGCCCCGGTGCATGCTGTCGCTGGGTGCTCACTGCATGTCCTGTCACGCCGTGGGCAGCCGGGACCGTGCTCTGCTGCCCGTGCCGCCGGCCCGGAGCCCTCCCGGGGCTCTCGCGGGCCCGGAGGCGGTTGTGTGATGGAAACGTGGCGTGGGGGTGGTGGCTCCTGCAGGACCCGTGTCCTGTGCGCTCTCAGCACGCCCACACTGACCTCCCTTTTCCCCTTCTTTCTTCCCTTTCTCTCTCTTCTTCCACCAGCTGCTGGCGAGAGTAACATCTACAGGAAGCCCCCCATCTACAAGCGCCACGGTACGGTCTGGCTACTGTGCCCCTGTCCCCGTGTCACCCCGGGGAGGGGACCGGCGTGTTCAGGGGGCTGGGGAGGAGGTGGGGCAGGCATCAAGGTTTGGGTGCTGGGCTTCGGTGGGATGCTCTTGCTTCCCCCCTGGGCCGCAGAGTTGGTTCAGTGGGGGACAGATGTGGCTTTGGACCACGTCCCTGTTGCGAGGGATTGATTAAAGGCTGGCAGTGACACCAGGGGTAGCTGTGGGAGGGGGAGCAGGGCCATGGTGGGGTGGCAGATGGGACAAGGGAGTCAGAGCAGCCTCAGAAAAGGGATGAAAAAGACAATTTGCAGTTTCACACGCAGCCCTGGAGAAGAATCGCAGCCCAGCCTGGGCGGCTGTACCATGGTGAAACGGGGGTGTTGCAGGATGGGGAGGGTGTTTGGTGGCTCTCAGTGGTTGGTGGCTCTCAGCGGGGCTGGCTTGCACTGTCCCCGCTTGCTTCTGCTCGTGGAGGGACAGCAGCTCCCCCTGAGCAGTAACTGTGTCTCCTCTCTCTCCCTGGGCTCTCCCTTCCCTCCTGCCCAATTCCCACCGCCCGCTGCTGGCTGCTCCTGCTGCTGTAAGTACCTGCTGGGTCCCCTGTGCCTGCCGGAGGTGGTGGGATGGCTCTGCCACCTCCTGTCCCTGGTGCTCCTTCCCCCGTGACTCTCCTGGCCTCTGGTGCAGCAGAACTTCCCCCCGGGCTTCCCCGTGTGCTGCTGAGGCCCTGTCCCCAGCCTGAGCACTTTGTGTGTCCCTGCCATGAGGACCAAGCCCTGCCAGAGCCCCTCTGCTCCCCCCCCGCTGCCACCTTCCCCTGGCAGAACCCAGAGAGCCCTGTCCTTGCTGGACCTGAACCTTCCTCCATCCCTTCTGTCACCGCCTGGGGACAGGACAGCACAGGGAGCTTGGTGGCCCTGGTGGGACTGGGATGAGCATGGTGTAGGAGCCAGCCCTTGTGGCACCCTGGGCTCTCAGCCATTTGGGTCCCTTCCCAGCCACATCAGCGACAGCCCCTGCTTGTCACTGTCCCCACCGTCTGCCTCAGCACCCTTGTCTTGAGGAGGTGTCAGCAGCTGGAAAACTGATTATTCCCAGCTCTGCTCTCTGCTGTCCCGGACACAAGTCCCTGGCAGTCACTGGGGAGAGAAGAGGATTTTCCTTCATCCTGGGGTGGATCCCTGCAGATCCTCACCTTGGCTCTGCCTGCTCCTTTTGCAGACAACCCCTCTGCAGCCACAAAAAGCAAAACCAGCGAGGACATCGCGCAGTCATCCAAGTACAGCCCGGCCTACTCCCCAGACCCCTACTACCACTCCGAGTCGGAATACTGGTCCTTCCAAGGCTCACCCAAAGGTAACAAATTCCCCTTGGGCTGGGAGAAAGGGAAACACATTCACGCCTCCAAATTTTCTGGGAGGGAACCCTGCTTTGAGGTGGGTCTGGCTACGAAGGTGGGGTTGGGCTGAGATACCTGCTGAGGTGACCCCAAAATCCTAGCAGTGCCTGAGACTCAGCATCCCCATGAGGTTGGGGACTGTCTCCCCCCTGCCAGCCCTCACTTTTGTCCCCATCTGACCCCTCACGTGTCTCCTTGCAGCTCCCCGGGCCCGGAGGTTCTCGTCAGGTGGCGAGGAGGATGGGTACGACCGGGGCATGCACAAGGTGAGTGACAGCCCTGCTGGGCACAGAGCCAGCACCAAACTGTCCCCAGCTGGCTTTGGGGAGCAGGCTCAGCCCAGCTCTGCCACCCGAGAAGGTGCCACTACCATCCCTGCTGCCCTCGGCCATCTGTCCCCTCTTGGCCACCCCTGGCGTGGGCTCTGGAGCAGGGGGAGAGCATCCCCTTGCTGAGGCACCCCCAGCCCAGCACCTTATCCTCAGGAGATGCCAGGGGATGCTGTGCCCTTCCGTGATGTGCCAGAGAGGGCTGGGCAGGCAAAGGAAGAGTGCAAGGTGGTTTTTCCCCCCCTGCCAGATCCAGAGTGGCATCGGGAGGCTGATCCTGAGGGAGGAGATGAAGGCTCGGTCCAACTCCTACGCAGACCCCTGGACACCCCCTCGGAGCTCGGCCAGCAGCAGGGAGGCCCTGCACACAGTGGGCTACGAGGGCTCCCTCAATGGCTGTAAGGCTGTCCCTGTCCATCCCTCCGTCCCACCCGGCACAGCCCCAGCGCCTTGGGAAGTCTGTGGGGTGGAGAGGGAAGAATGGGATGAGGAAAGGGGTGATGAGAGGTGCTGGGCATGGAGCTGGGCTCGAGAGGGTCTTTCCCTCTCTGGAGGGCTCCATCCATTCCCTGTGTCCCAGCTGGGATGGGGCATTGCCCGGTGGGTGTCTGGGCAGCCTGGAAGTGCCTCGTGGAAAGGCTGAAGAATCCCCTCATTGGGAATCTGGCAGCACAGCCACACTGGGGTTGCTGTGATCTGTTTTGGGCTGGCACCTCTGGGACCTCCTGGCACCCCAAACCTGCTGAGCAGCCCCAGGGCTGCCTCGCTTGCACTGCTCTTCCCACAGAGCCCCCACAGGGCACCCAGCCCTGTCCTTGGGGCCACAGGGGGGGCACTTCAGAGCCTGGCAGCACAGACGGCCCTGCCCATTCCATGCTCTCCTTCCTCGTGGCACATCTGCCCTCATGGGGCTGTTCAAGGATGCTCAGGGAGCCCCAAGAAGGATCTGTGGGGCTGGGAATGGGCAGTTCTGCATGCCATGGGGTGCTTGGCCCTCCCTGATGGCCGGCTCTGCTCTCCTTGCAGCTCCCCGAACCCACTACCTGGCCGACAGCGGTGAGTGCGTGACCCGAGCCCTCCCCGCTGCTCCCCCGAGCCCGGGGGTCCAGAGCCCGAGCTGGAGGAGGTGCTGGGACCAGGGAGGGGAGAAGGGAAGCAGAGAGGGAGCCCTCGAAAGCCTGGGTTGGGATGGAGCTGAACCAGGGCAGAGAGGATGAGTCGGGGAAACTGAGAGAGGAGCATGTGTTGCTCTGAAGGGTGAGGTGGGAAGGCTGCCACAGGAAAGGGATTTTGGGGAGAGGAATATCAGCATGGGAGGAAGCCCGGCTGGAAATGAGCTGGAGCTGGAAGGAGACAGAGCTGGGTGACTGGAGCTGGGAGCACAGAGGTAGGGGGTGGCCCGGTGGGGGCTGTCCCGGAGTGTGAGGCTCATTCCTGATTTTTTCCTGATGCCCCTTGCTGGCTTCTTTGCAGATCCCCTCATTTCTAAGTCGGCCTCCCTTCCTGCCTACAGGAGGAACGGGCTGCACAGGGTAAGTGCCTCCTGCTGCTGCCAGGCGTCCCTCATTCTCCCCAGGCATTCCTCATTCTCCCAGGCTCCTCCAAGCCCCCAGTGCTCCCTTTCCATGACTGGGATGTCTTGTTTCCCCCTTCTCTGCATCCCTGCTGTCACTGCTGCCCGGTGCCAATGCAAAATGACCCTTACTGGGGTCCAAAGTGCCCTGTCCAGGCAGTGCCTGCCCTGAAACTCCCACAGGGCAATTTTCAGAGGGATGCTGGCGTTGCTTTCCAGCAGAAGAGCTTTGCTTTATATCCTGGGCTAGGGATTGCTTGGGATCAGGAGTTCTGCTCCTGCCTCCATGTGACCTGGCCTTGTCACTTCACGTCCTCGTGTCTCAGTTTCCCTGCTGGTGGCTGGGGACCTTGGTGTCCTCCCCTGGGGACGTGGGAAGTGCCACTCTGAGTGTGTGGAGGAGCCTCCCTCTCACTCCTCCCTCTCTCCCTCCCTGCTGCAGCCTCCCAGCGCGGAGCTTTTCCACTACGACAGCACGAATGCCGTCAACTGGGGGATGCGAGGTAAGGGGGGCCGCGGGGCTGGGGGCCCTGGGGCTGCTGTGGGGCTGCCATGCCCCCCACAGGCAGCTCTGGAAAGGGGGGCTGGAGGGAGAGTGGGGGGATACAGGCGGGGTCCCCGCAGCCTCTGGGGGAGGGTGGTGACAGCAGAGGGGTCAGCGTGGCTCATGTCTCTTTTTGCTCTCCCTACAGAGTACAAGGTAAGACCCTTCTGCTGCAGAGGTGCAAGTCCCAGGGATGTGTCCCTGTGTCTCCAGGCTCTTCAGGGGGAAGCTTTGCCCTCTGCCTTTGCTCCCCTCCATCCTCCACCGGACAGCCCCATCCCAGGACTGTGGGGCTCAGACCAGGGTCCCTCCCCTCCTGGCAGGTCTCAAGTACTTGGCTGAGCAGAATCGTGCCCTGGGTGAGGAGCAGAGCAGGGGGGTTGTGCTGGTGGCTTCCTGCTCACGCTCATGCCTGCATCGTTCCTGATTTTGCAGAGTGGGCAGGTTATTTCAGAGCTTCAGGGTGGATCAGAGACACCCTGAGACCAATTCCCACCTCTCCTTGTCCCATCCAAGCCCTGGCATCAGCTGCGCCACCCAAACCCTGTCAAATACAGCAGGAGGCTTTGCCCTCCCTCCCAAGTGTGCCCCAAGCGTCTCGTGGCTGCCCCATGGCCTCCCTGTCCCTGTGCAGATTTACCCCTACGAGCTGCTGCTGGTGAAGACGAGGGGGAGGAACCAGCTGCCCAAAGACGTGGACAGGACTCGGTTAGAGGTGAGCAGAGCCTTTTGGGACAATCTCCTCAGGGCACAGAGGGGTGTGATCGCACGGGGTGGCCCTGGCAGGCAGCGTGTGGGGCCGGTGGCTGTGTGAGGAGCACCTCCCCATCTGCCCAGGAGCACCCGAGTGTCAGGGCACTGTCACAGTGCTCCTGCTGCTCCCCCGGCCGGGCAGAGCTCCCCCCGTGCCTTCGGCAGGGGCAGGAGGGAGGCAGGTCCTCCCCCTTCCCGAGGGAGCAGTGCTGGGGGTTGTGCCACCCCATTGTCCCAGCGGGCAGGGGATGCCCTCAGACCCCCTGCTTGGGCCTGGAAGGTGCCCGGCTCTGGCCCAGCCTCCCATTTCTCCCCAGAGGCACCTGTCCCAGGAGGAATTCTACCAGATCTTCGGGATGACCATCGCCGAGTTCGACCGCCTGGCGCTGTGGAAGAGGAACGAGCTGAAGAAGCAGGCCCGGCTGTTTTAAATGCAGTGCACTATAAATATATACATACCTATAAATATATACATAGAGAGATCTCTATCTTGCAGCTCTGTATGATTCCCGGGGCTGTACGGGGCACGGGGGCCCTCTCTGCACCCCTGAGAGTGAATTGGAGTCTCGCAGATCATTTGATGCTCTGTGTTTCCTTTCCTCTTCCAGCCTTGTTTCTCTGTCGATCCCTGGGTTCTCCCCAGACTTGGTCTCTGTCACTGGTGTCCCACAGGTACACGAGGGGACGGGGAGGATTTTCCTGCTGCAGCCACAGTGCCTGGGGCTGGGAGAGAGCAGGGGTTTGGGATGGGGTGGGATAGGGGCGTCCCATCACCTTCTGCTCAGCTGGGCTGTGGGTTAGGGGTGGAAAAGGCCCTGGGCACAATGGCAGGAAAGTGGGATCTCACTCCAGGCTCCTTAAATCCCTCCCTGCCTTTACATGGTCAGGACTGGGGCCACCTTCAGGATCTGAAATGCAGAGCTTGGGGCAGGGGACAGAAGTGGTGGGAATCCCACAGGGCCGAGGTGAGACCCTGAGCCCAAATCCCTCCTGGGCTGGTGGCTTTCTCTGCAAACCCTGAGTTCTCCAGATCCCGTTTATCCTCCCAAGGGGCCAGAATAGCCACTTGCCATCCCCAAACCCAGCCCTTCTTAAGTGGAACAGCCAAAGGCACCTCCTGCCTTGTGCAGTTGCTTGTTGCTCTTCAGGTTTGTCCAGGGCTGAGTATTCCAGGATATTCCAGCTGGGAGCTGGGGGAAGGCCAGAGGAGAGGAGTGGGAGATGCAGGTCCCACTACCTGCTGGACCTCTCCTGGGTTATCCTGAATTCCCCATCACAGCTGCCTGAGTCCCTGATGAATCCCTCTGGGAATGAAGGAAATTCCCTCCACTGCAAACTCTACGTATTTGCATCCCAAATTCTCTGGGATAATTTTGTTTTGCTTTTTTTTTCATAAAACGAATAAGGTTGTTTCCACACATCTTCCCTGGTGTCTGTGGTGCTCTGCTTCCCCATTTGCTCATCCAGCAGGATTTTCAGGCACACAGCAGGATTGAACAGCCCCAAAAACAGGCCAGGGAACTGTAGGGTACCAGCAGGAGCTGGGTCAGCAGAGTTCCTGTGAGGGGACAGCGAGGGTTTTACCTTCACTGTGCCATGGGCCATGTTCTGGTCCCCTCTGAAACCCTCCTGTGCTGGTGTCCCCCATGGAGTGGATTCAATGCCCTCCCCGCCATCCAAAGCTGCCCAGTTTGTTGCCCAAAAATCCATCAGCAGGTTCCCCTTGCAGGGGTTTGCCGGGGTGCAGAGGGCTGAGGGCAGGGCTTTTCCCATCAGCCACAACTCCAGCTCTGGCAGCTTCATGCCAGCAAGGAAAGGGCTGGGGACTGAGGCGGGGATGGCAACGTTGCCCCGGGAATTGCTCGTCTGCTTTAGTGCAGCAGTAAATGAGCCGGGTTTATTTATAACTATTTTACTCATATAAACCAGGCCTCCCTAAATCAAACTCAACTGCTTGTGGCTGTAGGAATCTTCCCTCTCCAGCAGCAGTTCCAGTGACAAAGCTTGGGGGATGTTATTAATAACGATAATAACACAGCAGCAGGATCTTTTCATTTCCAAAGCATTTTATGGACAGTAACTCTTCTCCACAAGGACTTGCATGGCAAAGGTGGGGAAACTGAGGCAGGGCTTGTTTTTTTCTCTCAGAGCCAGGGCAGCCTCTCCATCCCCTGCCATTCTGGGGCAGCAGACACTCCAAGGGTCCCTGCTGGTGTCTCATTGCCCTGGGGGGCGCAGGGACATCCCAGGTGTCACCACCTGCCCTGGAAGCTGTCCCTGGCTGCTCTGCAGCTCCCAAAGCCCCAAAGCAGCCGGAGCCTGGCAGTGCTGGCAGCGCTGGATTGAGATTCCTGTCCCAGCCCCAAAGGTGACCCCACATTACGAGGGAAATTGGGGCTCTATGCAGAAAGGAGGGACCATCAAACACCATCCAGGCAGGAGCTGGTTCCCAGCTGGGCACAGAGCGGAGGGGAAAGGGGCCAAGTGACCCTGAGCTGCAAGTGCCCCAAAAGGGGAATTTCTCCAGGCCGGTTGCTAATTCACATCTGATATTTCAGTTACTGCTTTCCCAGGTGAAAACTGTGTACGTGTGAAACCTCATCACATTTCTGTCACAATCTGCTGTCCCCACAGGGCTCAGCTGCAGCCTGGATTGTTTTGGGAGTACCAGGAGCCTCTGTCCTTGCTGCCACACCCGGGACACTGTCACACGTCCCACAGGTCTCCCAAGCCCAGTTCTCCCTGGGTGTGTTGGGGAGGGACAATGACAGTGGCATGGCCAGGGAGACGCTGGGCACAGGAGGGACAGCAGGAGGGAGCAGATATGGAGGGGATTTTGGGAAGGGGCAAACAAGGAGTAAGGGGGAGCTGAGCTTGCTACCAGGTGTGGGAATTCGGGTTTTTTTCCCCTAAACCGAAGTTGCCCAACCCGGGCAGGTGGAGCTGGCCCACTGAAGACCCCCACCCTTCCCGGGGGGGATGCAGGGTGGCAGGGGACCGCAGCCGTGCCCGGGCTGTCCCCGCGGCTGTCGCCGGTGCCGTGCCGTGCCGGGCCGGTGCTCGGCGCTGCCGTGCACCGAGCGAGGGAGGGAGGGGCGGATGAAGGGATTGGCCGCCCCAAGCGAGAGCCGGCCCCGCCGGGCGGCCGCTGCCCGGGACATTCGCCCGCCCGCAGTTCCCGGGGCGGCCGCTGCTGCCGCGGCTTCGGACCATGGACCGGCTGAGCGGTAAGGGGCACGGCACGGGACGGGACGGGACGGGACGGGACGGGACGCGCATCCCCCCCCGGAGCACAGCGCCGAGGGCGCAGGGAATGCCCGTGCCCGTCGCAGGCAATCGCGGGTCGCGCATCCCATCCCGACCGAGCGGGTGCATCCCACCGGCTCCGTGTGTGACCCTGCTCCCAGCGTGCCTTGGCTCCTCACCAGTCCTCCAGCAGGGCCGGCTGGGGCACGAACTGGAACCAGTTTGTCTTTGCTGGTCGGATGGGGAAAACACCAGCAGCCTGCAAGGGAGGCTGTGGGGTGTAAGCACTTGTTAGGGGAAATTGTGGTCGTGGTGAGGGAGGTGACGTTTCCAGATGGAGCTGATCGGGTTCAGAGGGTTTCCCTGTCTGGGAAAGACGCCGGGAGTCTCGTAAAGCCACGGAGGGCCCGATCCCCACCCTGCCGGGGAGCAGCTGCCTTCCCACACATGTGTGATTCCCGCCTGCAGCCTGTGGCATCGGGCTCACGGAGCTCCTGGGCTTTGATCTGGGATCTGTATAAACCTGCCAGGGCTTCGGGCCAACTCTGCAGAGAAGGTCCTGGCTTTCTGCTGGGGCTGGCAGGTCCCTGGAGGGAGCAGAGGGAGGTTTTCAGGAGGATTGTTTCGTGCTGCTGATTGCAGCCTGGGGCTGCACAGGAGGAGCAGGTGGTGACATGATGGAGCACGGGGTCCTGGCCCTTGACCTGTCCTTGGAGGTGCTACAGAAACACTGGCCAAAAACGATAAGAGAGTGGCCAGGGGCCTCTCTCTGGCTCCACGGGCTGGGACCATGCTGAAGTCCCAGGGTGGCTCAGGAGTGCTGCGTCTGCAGCTCTGGGTCAGCACCACAAACACCCAGGGGTCAAGAGTTCCCCTTCCCGATGTAAAAGGATGGGGTGGCGTTTCCGCAGTGGAAACGCAGCTACGAGGAGTTTTGGACTGGTGGAAATGCAGGCACGGTGTCAGTGCCTGGGGAGCGGTGCCAGTGGCCTGCAGCCCGGGAGGGGACAGGGCCGGTGACAGGGACAGCCGTCCCCTGTGCTGTGTCCAGCCAGGGTGGCTTTGCCAGCTCTGAAGGAGGGAGCTGTGGCAGGAGGGGGAGCGCTGTCAAGTGACACTTGATGCCCAGAGCTGTCCTTCGGAGTCCCAGAGGACACCACTGCTGGGGACGGGGGGAGCAGAGGGTCTCAGCTTCCCCGTTCTCTTGCTGCCTGAGCTGATGGGGAGCTTCCTCTTTGCACCCCAGCCCACCCCAAAAATCAAACCTAGGACCTCATGGCAGGGAAGGAGGGGATGCCCAGCTATGGGAGCCATGTCTGGGCATGGTTTGGCCTCTCCACGGTTGACCCTGGCAGGGAAGAGCTGTTTTATCCCCCTCGCTGGTGCCTGCCGTGGCAGCGACAGCAGCGCCTGCCTGCTTTGTTTTGAGTGCTTGTGATGAATTGCTGTTGGCACCTGGATGGCTCTTTGCTAATGTAAACCTCCCCCAGCCCCTCCTGCTCATCAGCCAGAGCTGCTGCATCCCTCTGGGGGCTGCGACTCGCAGGGGGAAGGTTCCCTTCCCTAGCGAAACGGTGGGTCTGCCGTTAGGCAGGAGCTCTGTGCCCGTTCCCAGTCTTTCCCTGCTCTCTGGCAGCCCCTTTCTTCACCTGGAGCTCTGCTCTGCTGGATCCTGATTTTATCGTCTGCCAGTTTTTTCTCGTTGCCCAGCAGGCTGGGCAGCGCCGGGTGTGTGGCCCAGCTCTACGCCAGTGGCTAACTGGGGGGAATGGCGCTCTGGGCTGTTGGCAGAGTTGTTTCAGGTTGTGCTGGTGGAGAACCCAGCTCCCAAAGCGTGATTTGGGAGGTGATCCTTTGCTCAAACACGCCTGTGCTCACACATGGCTTCTCCTCCCTCATTAGTGTCTCATCCCTGACCTTTTGAGCCACCAGAATTTAGGTCCTGCCCCAAACTTATCTGGGCTCTAAATCCAGCAAAGCCGGCGGAGATGTGTCGGGGATAAACTTGGCTCCAGCTCGCCCACAGGAATGGGGAGGCTGCAGGATGGGTGGGAGGGAGCCGGGATCATTCCTGCCCTGCCGCCTGCGAGCTGGCAGCAGGAATCCTGCCGGTGGGAAGGGGTCTGGAGTGGTGAGAAGCACAGCCCGGGCCAGCTGTTAGCGCCGGGCAAGTGCCGAGCTCTCCTCCGCATTGCAGCCATTCCTTCCGCTGGAAACTCGGCCACCGCCTGTTTCCAGCCCGGGGGTGGTGGGGAAGGGGGCTGAGCCCCCCTGGGCTGCCCCGGCCCCTCAGGGCTGGGTAAAACAGGGTGGGAGGGTGGCCCTGGGGATGCTGATGAAGCGCTGGAGTTATCTGCCCCTGTGGATTTTCCAATATCCCGCTGTGTGCAGCACTGGACTTAGCAGGGGAACCCTGGATCCATGTGAAGCCTCCTGGCTGCTCTGGAGGGGCACAGCCGTGGCAGGGGGCTGCTGTGGGATAGTGTCCCCCAGCCAGGAGCCCTGGGGACTGTCCTATCTGCCTGCACTGCCTGGAAAACCTGCCTCTTTCCCACTCTTGACCTGGAAATGCTCTTTTCCTGTGCAAACGTGCTGAGCTGCGAGGCTGCCGTGCCCTTGGCTGTGGAGCAGTGCCTGAGCTCCCATGGGCCTGCAGGAGGTTCCTATCCCTGCCCAGGAAAACTTTGTTTAAGGTTTTGAAGAAGTTGTCTCATCCCAAGCAGTGGGAAGCCTTTTCAGAGGAGAGCACTGGGCTGGGCCCAAGCTCTGCCTGTTGTTCAGTAGCCAAATCACTCGCTGGGGACAGGAGATAACAGCGGAGCAGAGTGGAGGCTTGAAGTGGTTTCTGGTATCCCAGACTTGTGTCCTAACCCCTTAACCCTTCCCTATTATCTAGTCTGGCACAGCTCAAACTCTCTCCCGGTGAGCACATCTTCTCCTGCACATAAGGAGCCTCAAAATTAATTACAACTCTCTGTCCTGTAAAATATCTGTGAAATGTCACTCTTCCAAGCCAGTGCAGCACGGCTGGGCTGGAAGCCTTTCACTGCCAGCCCTGCACCCACAAGGGGCTGGCACCTCTGCCAGGGCACCCACGAGGTGACAGAGCAGGGAGGGCACCCTGGCAGGCAGCAGCCGCCTGTCATCACCCCGAGGCACTGAAAGCAGCGGCATTTGGGGAGCTCAGGGTCCCTGTGTGGATTCTGGGCTCGCAGTCTGCAGTGGGGAAGGATAAAATAACCTCTCGGAGCCTCCCCCCACTGGTGCAGCCCCTTCCTTTCCTGCTCCTGATAAAGCCTCCCATGGCATCAAAGCCAGCTCTTTGGCAGGCGAGGGAAAACACTGACATTTCGTAACAGTTTGGAACAAAAACAGCTTTGCTGCAAGGGCTTTCCATGCTCAAAATACTTATTTTTTTCTTTTTTTTTGAAGTGGCGTTCATGTGCATTTGATCCTGGAAGTGATAAGAGGGAGCTCTGGGAGACGCCGCTGTGCTCTGATTGCGGGCAATTAGCAGGAGATGTGTAAGGAGCACTTCGAAGAATGGCTTTGGCTTTCTCCGGGGTTTTTTTTTGAGCATTAAACCCACCCAAGTTTGTGATGGGGGAACAGCTGCTCATTTGATGTGGTCCAAAATTTTTAGGAAACCGAGGTTGCGAAGGGCAGAGGTGGGAACAGAACTTAAGTGCCAACAGGTTTGAGAGCCGGCTTTGGCGTCCCGGAGTTAAAAGCAGGGGAACCAGTCCCAGCACTGGTGAAGCCACCGGCAGTGACCGGAGCAGTCGGGCACACCTTGTCACCTTTCCCGCTGGGATATCCCGGTTTTCCTGCCCCTCCAGCCCTGCCCCGCAGGGGTTAAACGGGTAGGAAATGCTGTCGGATGGCGGCCTTGCCGCTGCACCTGATGCTCCCGGCGAAGCTTGGCAAGGGAAGGAAAGGGAAGGGCTGAGAAAATAACGCTTATCCTGCCGGCCGAGGGTCCTCCGGGGCAGCACGGCCCCAGCCCCCACACACGGAGACCCTCAGCTGTGCCCGGCCTGGGCACATGGGGACACACCTGAGGTGGCCACTGAGAGGGTCCCACCCCCCCACCGGCCAGGGGGACTCGTGTCCAGCGCAGCTCTGGAATTCCTGGGCATTGTCGGGGTCGGGGCAGGGATGCCACGGGTGGGGGCTGGGTGCTGGGCACATCTCCTGCCCCCAGGTCCACCGGGATATTTCCCCCACTGGCATCTGTGGGTTCTCCTCCCACCGCCTCTGTAAAGAAGGATCCACATCCTGCTGTTGAAGGCATTTGGGAAAGTGGAGTGGGATTTGGGAAAGCTGATCCACCAGCTGCTTCCTGCAAATCCCTGCCCATACCCTGCTAGGTGAAGGTTTGGATCCTCCTCTCCCTCTCAGGATCCTGTCACAACCTCCCCGTGTGACTTTTCCTCCCAGGAAGATGTGCCAGCCCTGCTGGCCTCCCCATACCTCACTCCGGCGGGTTGGGAATGGCATCCTGGCATGTGGTGTTGGGGAATGGGGATGTACAGGACATGGAGAAGCATCTCTTGGGGTGCAGAGAGCTTCCTACCCCCACCAGAGGAGATTTTGGGGATGCAGGGGCTGGATCTAGCCCTGGGTGGTGGTGTGGACTGGTGGGAATCAGGGGGTTTCCCATTAGAATACCTGAATTAGCTGGAATTCCCGCAATTAGCTGGAATTCCGACTGTCCTGAAGCTGAGGTTTGATGGAGACCAAGGGCTACAGAGAGGTGACGGCTCCAGGTGGCCACAGAGGCAGCCACAGGCAGGAAGGGGTGACCCAGGGAGGCTTCCCAGTGCTCTGCCCACCACGGAGGGTGGGCACGGGGGTGGGCAAAGGCTCGGGGCACCATCCCAGGGCCTCTCCCAGTGCTGGAGCGGAGCCCAAGCCAACCTGTTGCTGGAGTTTGTTTGGAAAAGGCCGACACCAAAATTTTGGTTGGAGGAAACACAGTTTATTCTGGGTTCTGAGTAATCCTAACATCTCTCCTCTGCCTGAAGCTTGTTTTTTATACATTACTCAGCAGGTCTCGCCCCTGCCTGACTATTCCTTTAAAGGGCATCTCAAACCTCTCCTTTTCATTCATTATTTAAATGTGTTTTCCAGCCAGCAGCCTCAGAGCCCTGCTCCCAGGCTGGAGCTCCTGCCACGAGCCTGCTGAGCCTGGCACCAAGTCCTGAAATGTAGTCCGGGCCTGGCACCGAGTTCCGAAATGCAGTCTGGAAGTACTAAACCTGCTCCATGTGACTTTCCAGAGCTGGGGCTGGAAACCCCTCGTAACTGGGGTTAGGAGCAGAGTTCGGAGGCTGCCCATGGCCTGGGGACACGGCAGGGACACTCAGGGATCTCTCACCTGGGTGATTTTATTTGCTCAACATCTCACTGTGCTGGGCTGTAAGAGGGGGCGACCCAGAAACCACGCCCTGCTCCTCTGAGCTTGGGGCAGCTGCAGCTCTGGGTCAGGGGGATAAAGTTTGCTTTGGGTGAGCTAAAGCAAACAGCCACAAACTTCTCCAGGAGGCAGAGAAAGGGGGGAACAGCCTCTGGAGAAGGGGGGGGGGGGCCTGCCACAGCCGGGGGCACTGGGGGGTCATTGGCGGCCTGGCTCACACAGGAGGTGCTTGCTGGTGATTTAATCAGCCTGTTAATTATTACCTGCAGCCCAGCAGGGGCTGTCCCAGGGGTTCTCCCAGCAGCGATGTCACTTCGGGGAGCCTCTGTCCCTCTGATGCCCCTCGGCTGTGCTGGGGAGTCACTGCCCAAGGACCTGGGTGCCAAGGGGAGGGTGCAGGGTGAGGGGCTGGGGCTGAGGGGCAGATTTTCCACCCACAGCCGTGCTCCGAGTGTGGCACCGCCAGGAGAGCCCGGCCCCACTCCCCGTGGGGTGTCCTGCTGGCACCGGGCTGGGTGGGAACTGCCTCGATCCCCGTGTTCTCCTTGTCTCCTGCAATCCAGTTACAGAGGGAAGAGGCTTCGCTGGCCCCCCAGAGTGAGCGATGGTTCCTGCGGTGTGTGGAAGGCAGGTGATAATCCTTGCCCTCTGTAATTCTTCCCTGTAATTCTTCCCACTTCCCTCTATTCAGGACTCCTGTTTCCTCGATTAAGACTGGGAGGAGGATGTGAGAAACTGTGTCTCCCCCGGGAAAGAGTGTGCTCAGAGGGGGATGTTTGGAGTCTTGCTGTGTCCAGTTCCCTCGTGCAGGGCAGAGCTGTGGCTCCAGGTGTGCCCCACAGCTCCCTTTGCTCTTCTCCCCTTTTAGGGAGGTGGTGAGGGCTCAGAAACCCCTCTGAGCAGAGGGCCGGGGTCAGGCAGGGGATGGGGAAGAGCCTGGCTGAGGGAGCAGCTCAGGGCTGGGCTTGGCTGGTCTGTGCTGGGGCGGGTGAGTGGCCGGAGCAGGGCCATGAGATCAGGCTTTGTGCAGGGCTGTTTATGCTGGGGAGATGAGCCTCTGCTGGCAAAGGCGCTGGGGCAGGCCCAGCAGCCTCCGTGGGCGCTGCTGGAATGGCCGAGCTGGTGCCACTGGAGCCGTGCTGGGAGAGGCGTCCCCGGAGCTGCTGTCAGTGCTGGGCTGTGACTGGAGCAGGTGGGGGCACTGCGGGAGGAGGCCCAGGAGGCACAGCCAGGGCACCCTTTGTGCCCTTTAACCATTCTGGTGCTTCCTCTGCCCCTCTCCCAGGGCTAGAGCGGGATGGAGGAGCCCCCAAACCCCGCGGGCTCCTTGTGTAAGGGGAGAGGCAGAACCGGGGGGGGCCTTGTGCCCCCTAAGCAAGCAGCTTTCATGTTCATCTCCCAAGATTGATTTTCCAAGGCTATCAGCTAAGGATATGAATTACTGCAAGGCCACGATGATGAGGTCCCCAGGAGCTGTGCGCGGCTGCTCTGCCGGCTTGGTGAGGCTTTGGGGAGCAAGACAAAAGATTTGAGCTCGCCTCGTGATCCTCAACTCTCGGCGATGCTGCAGCACCCGCGTGGGGAGCAGGAGCCCGTGAGTTATCCCAGTGAGGGGCAGCTGGAGAGCCAGGGAGGGTGGCAGGGTCCCAGCCAGGCAGGAGCCAGCCCCGAGCGCTCGGCTCCTGCTGGAATTGTTGGATGCAGAGTCAGAGGCTCCCCCCATCCGCCCCACTCAAGGGGCCCTTGTTTGCAGGGAGGAGATGATTCATGTGCACCGAGTGGCCCCTCAGCAAATCTTCCACTCTTAGGGGATGTTGCCAGGGCTCAAGTGTGATCATTAATGGTTGGCTTTTCCCTAAAACCCCTCCGGCCTGGAGCAGGACACACTGGGAGGAGGAGGAGGTGCTTTCCAGGCTGCTGTTCCTGGCCACACCAGCCCATCCCGGTTTGCCCCACACACAGCAGGCGCTGAGCGGCCGGGATCAGAGCCTGGCTGGCTCCTGCCACCTCCAGCAGTGAGCGCTGCCCCTCTCCTGCCCACTTGGCAGGGCAGTGCCACAGCAGTGGCCGCGGGCAGGGTGCAGGCAGCTCTGTCCTGCTGTCCCCTGCACAAAGGAACAATTCTGGGAGCGCCGGGCCACCCCCACCGAGGCACTTCCTCGCCTGCCTCCTCCTCCCTGGCGGGAAGAAACCTCCTTGGGAGTGGGAATGGGAACAGGAACTGCCCTGGGAGCTCAGCAAAGTGCTCAGGGGGCCGTGAGCTTCCTCAAAGAGCAGCAGTGTTGGGGCTGGAGGGGGCTGCCAGCATCTCATCCCTCTGGTGACGCCCGTGCCGGAGCAGCCAGCCGGGCATGGGGACACGTCTCAGCACTGTGTGGTTCTTGCAGATGGCTCCCCATCAGCCTGTGGACAGGTGGGCACGGTTTGTGTGCTGCAGAGAGCTCCTCTGCGTGTGTTTGTCTCACAGGGGTGTCACTGGGTGCCGTCCCCACCTATTTAGGGCATCCTAGGAGCTCTGAATGTTCGTTTGCTGCGGGTGGCAGCTGTAAGGAGTCCTGTGCCGGCAGGCAGAGCGTCCAGAGGCCCTGCCCGTGCCAACAGGAAGGATTTATTTGTGCTTGGGTTTTATTTTAGCTACAAACAATGGTTACTCCCAGCATCCGATTTCCCCCGGCCCCCCTCGGCCCGAGCCATCACCTGGCGCAGGAGGAAGCGTGGCCGGAGGCAGGAGAGCTGTGGCCACAGGATAGGGGTCCCTGTGCACCTCCCACTGCATTTCAGAGCTGTGATTCAGCATCTCCCCTCCCCAGGGCTCTCTCAAGCTGCAGACCGGGCTTTTCTTGGCATGAAAACTCCATGGGGTTGTCTTATCTCTCCCCTTGCAAAAGCTGGGTCTCTACAGGAAACTCCTGCTTTGGCTTGGCCAGAGACTCATCCTCCTCCTCCTCCTCTTCCTCCTCTCTGCAGGTTACTGGAGCAGGACCCGGTTTTTGCTGCTGTGATGGAGCAGAGCCGGGGAGGGGCAGGGAGGCTCTGCAGCTGCAGGCTGTGTCCAGACCTTATCTGTGTGCTGGGAAAAGGGTCCCTGAGGAGGGGAGCACTTGTGAGGTCTAAAAATAGAGCGGGCCTGGAGGGAGGTGCTGGAGGGGATGCAGCTCCTTTGCAGCACCGTGCTTGGTGCTGCTCCCAGGGCAGGATTTGCAGCAGGGGAAGCGCTGCCCCAGTGTCCTGCATGGCAGCAGCGCCCTGGTGCTGTGCCCTGGCTCACCCTGTCCCAGCAGAGCTGCCCTGGCTCCCCCCAGCCCATCCAGCCCTGCTAGTTAATGCTAAAGCCATCTGCTGCCACGGGTCCTGGCCTTCCCAGGCTCGGAGACCTCATGGATGTCTCCCATCCTGCCTCGGACCGGCTGCAGATGTGGAGAGGAGGAAGTTTCTGCTGTCACTCTCTGCCCTGGGATGTCTGTCCACAGCCTGAATGCAGGGAAGCAGGGTGATCCCACAAGATTTTGGATGCAGGAGAAGCCCCAGCAGAAAGCAGCAGGTGGTGTCCCAGAGCTGGGTGGGCAGGGGACACAGGGTCCCTTTTCAGCTGTTGTCACCTGTGGTCACTCTGGCATTCCACCGCCTCCTCCCCAGGAGCCCTTTGCTGTCCTGCTGCCTCTGTCCCTGGCCTCAGAACCCCCAGGGGCACTGACACCAGTGCCCACCCTGAGCACAGGAGCCGTGTCCCCGGTCCCCTGGGCCAGCTCTGCGGGGTCTGCGCTCACTCCTGCCAGCTCTTGCAGAGGGGCCTGTGCTGGTCCTTGCCAGGTGACCGTGGGTGTCACACCATCCCCTGCTGCCCCAATCTCCCCTCGCTTCCTGCAGCCCCCCCCCCATTAATCTCCTTCAGGCTGGAAGCCTAACGAGCATAGGAAATTAATTCCTTGCCTCCCTGCACTCCCCCGGGCTCTGCTCGGCGCGCCCTCCTGGGATCACAGGCCCCTTTGACTGCCCCCACCCTCCCCCTTGTATTTTGGAGGATGTTTAACAAGGGAGATGGAGGGGACAGCTCAGCTGGGGGGAAACAAAGGCGCCTTCAGAGCTCTCTGTCCGTGCTGAGTGTGCCCGGCTCGAGGCATTGCTGCTGAGCTCAGCCCCTGCCAGCAGCCCTGGCTTATCAGGCACCCTCGGCTCCGGTGCCCAGCAGGGTCCCCTCGCCCCCCTCCCCGCCTGCTTTGGCACTATTAATAGAAAGCAGGCTGCCCGTTCGCCCTTGGCTGGCCCAGAGCCCTGACACGGAGCTGGTGGCTGTGATGGGACGTGTCCTGCACGTGGCAGGGGATGGGGATGCTGCTGACACCGCGGCCTGGGGTTCCGTGAGCTGTGCAAAGCCAGTGCAGGGAGCCTGCACGGTCCCCGTCCCCTTTGTGGGAGCCCACGGCTGAGCTGGGGCAGCAGGAGGGTGGGTGACTCCCTAGATGTTCGCAGGTGCTGGCTGGACAGGGGAAATCTTACTTTTCGTCCCAGCTGCTTCCTTGTAGTCCCCTGCCCTGCCAAGCTCTGCAGGGAGGATGTCTCACCTGCCTGGAGATCAGCAGCAGGAGCCTGATCCCATCCTGCCTGTGCAGCACTCTGCAACATCCCAGGGAGGACTTTCCCCTCTGCTCTCCCTCCCTGCCTCTGCAGAGGGGCCCTGGGAGCTGGGGCCTTACCCCACTCCGCACGCACGAGGCTCTCACCTGGCAGAGCATGTCCCCAGCACAAGGAGCTGTGTGCTGGTGAGGGCCAGCGAGCTGAGCATCAGCAGAACCTGTCCTGTTGGCTGTGGGATGTTGTTCCAGCTCAAGGAGCAGGAATCCCATTCCCTGTGGTTGCCTTCTCCTTCCCCAAGGTCTGGGGAATGCTTGGCTGTTCCTCCTGGAGCAGTGCTGAGGCTTCTCCCGCTGCCTGGGGCTGCCTGTCCTGGCTTGGCCTGCCCGTGGGAGATGGGCACTGCCCGGTGCTGTGGCCAGAAGGGCTGAGGCTGCTGTTTAGCTTGGCACTGGGGAGGGAGGAGGAAGCAGAAGGTCTGTGGAGATAGAATCCAGGGAGGCAGGAAGAGCCTCGTGAGCCGCATCCTGCCCCGTGTCCTGAGACGGTGGCGATTCGGGGCTGGGCACATTGTCTCTGTGCCCAGGGGCTCGTCTTGGCTGGCACTGCTCCGCAGCATCCTCCTCCTGCTGGGCTCCCCTTCACCCTTTGGAACACCAGGTGGTTTTACTGTGCCGTCCCTGCTTTGGGCACCAGTGCCAGACTGGCTCCACGTTCCTTACATGAGGAAGGAGGATCCCATCAGTGACACGGAATCCTTCCCTTCCCCTGGGAAATACACCTCGTGCCAGCCCCTTGGCACTGCCCAGCTGTGCTCTGCCAGGGAGCAGTGTGGGGACAGGTACAGCCCAGCCAGGGTGTCCCCATGCTCTGGGGCACACGCTGTCCCCCCCTTCGAGTCCTCCCCGTCAGTCAGCACGTCCGAGCTGCCTCTGCGGTGACCCTTGGCCTCTGCTCCTGTCCCTGGAGACCCAGAGCCAGCTGTGTGCCACCCCAGCTGTGCTGTGAGGATGTTTGGTGGCCGCCAAGAGGAGGGATCCTGCACTGGGAGGAGCTGCAGCTCTTTCTTTCTGCCTTCTCCAGAGCTCCAGGTTTGCTGGTGTCCCTGAGCTTGGCCTCTCCCATTCAGGTGCTGGGTCCTGCAGGAGCTACCCTGGACAGGGCAGGTGTGTGGTAGAACAGAGGCTCGACTTTGGACCCAGATCAGGCTTTTTTGTCTTATCCTGCTCAGAGGAGATAAGGAAGAGACCTGGGATGAGGCTGTCACTGAGAAATGAGGATATGGGAGCTCAGGAGTGGAGTCCGGAGCTTGCCTTGTTCATCCTCCCCATCCTTCCCATCCCTGGCCATCGTGTTTTGCCAAAGCTCTGTCAGCTGCTGCCATCGCTGTAAATGCTGCCTTCAGCGCTGAACTCTTTTTGTAGCCCTGCTCTGACATGGAAACATCCACGTGTTTTTCAGGAGCTTGGCCTCACAGGTACCTCAGACCTGCTGTGTGCCTTTTCTTTGTGAAATCTGGTGGTTTGAGCACAGCAGGGGAGAATAAATGTCTCTCAGTAGATGAGGAGTGGGAGAACATCTCTGGGTGGCATTGCCAGGTGCCTCTGGAGATGGCATCTGGATTTCCTTTCTCTTTCCTTCCATCACCTCCCAGTGCCTGGCACAGCGAAGGGGCACCAGCAGCAGTGGAACACAAGGTGGACAGAGGTGCAATTTTATCCGTGTGGAAAAATACATGTTCTGAGCCCTTTGATAGAGGTCCAGCAGCCTGTGGAGCTGGTGTTCCCATTTGGGTTTCATCCTGGCACGTGTGCGGGTGGAAGAGCTCGAGCATGGAAAGGGCACTCAGCGAACACCACCTGAGCCCTGCTGGGCCAGCTGGGAAAACCTCTCATCCTCGGGTTTGCCACACCCAGGAGTTCCAGCCCATTTTGCCTTAACCCCAGCATCCCGACATCCCCCTGGCTGACAGGGTTTTTCCTGCTCTCTCCAGTGCTGGACCAGCTCCTGCCAGAGCTCAGCGTCCTGCTCAAGCTGCTGGACCACGAGTACCTGAGTGCCACCACGCAGGAGAAGAAGCTGGCTGTCTCCACCATCCTGCAGAAGCTGCAGCCGCCTGCAGGTCTGTGTCCCTCTCCTGTGGCTGTTCCCAGGGGCAGTGAGTGTCCCCAGCAGGAGGGAAACCACAACCCAGCAGGGCAGGGAAAAGCTTCTGCAGGGCAGGGATGAGCCCAGCACCTGCTCAGCCCCCTCAGGGCGCTTTGTTCTCTGCTTTCGCTTCCCACCTCCTCCCTGCCCCGGGAGCAGGGCTGGCGTCAGCCCTGCCATGAATCCAGGAGGGCTGCTCCCTGCGGAAATGCTGCTTCCCAGAGCTTTTCCTGCCCCGGGATTGTGCTGAGCGCAGGGGTTTCCGCGGGAAGGCCGGCACTGTGCACCTGGGGCTTCACAGCCTTCCCCCCTCCTGCTCTCCTGGGGCAGCCGCAGCATCCCTGGGGGTTCCTCCATCCCCAGTGCCTGCTCCGGTGGGGAGAGCTGAGTCCCTGGGCTGCTGTTTGTGGGGACAAGGGGTGCCAGTGCCTGCCCCAGGCTCAGGGCATCCCCCTCAATTCTAGGGAAGGACGTGGACTACATGTACGTCAACACAGCGTCCCTGGGCAATGGCACCAGCTTCGTGGAGTCGCTCTTTGAGGAGTTTGGTAGGTGTGACTGAGCTGGAGGGATGCCCTGGGGGTCACTGGGTGCGTGCGTGGTCTGGAGTCCTTTGGAAGAAGGGTGAGAGCTGTATCCTTGTGTCCAGAGTGGGCATCGTCACTCTGGGTGCTTGTTCCTGCTCCCCTGTAGCTGTCTGGGAGCTGGCCATGAGGGAATCCATGCTCCAGCTGTGTTTACCGGTGATTCCCACCTCCCAGCACCTTCCCACCCATGGAAGGGCCATGGGTGATTGCCTTGGGGGTCCCTGGAGGGCACAGCTGGGATGTCCAGCTCTGCTTTCCTGCTCCCTTCACCCTCTGTTCACCCGGGCAGACTGTGACCTGCGGGACCTGCAGGACATGCAGGAGGAGGAGGGGGACACCAGCGATGGCGCTGGCCTGGAGCCGCCAAGGAACCAGACGGCCAAACCTGTGAGTGCCGGGCTGTCCCCGAGGCAGGTCTGCTCTGCACCTGCCTGGGGAGCCAGGGTGGGACCCTTCCTGTGCCCTGCTGGGGCTCCTGCTCCTGCTGCTGCCTGCCTCATGCCGGAGGTGTTTCTGCTAGGTTCCTGTGGATCCTGCTCCTCCGCTGCCCACCACTCCCCCTCCCGAGGATTACTACGAGGAAGCGCTGCCCCTGGGCCCCGGCAAGGCCCCCGAGTACATCACCTCCCGCAGTGAGTCCTGCTCCGTCCAGGCCAGCAGGAGGGTGGGGGGAGCCCCACAAGCTGCCCACTGCATCCCTCACCTGCCTGGAAAAACTGGCAGCTCTCAGTGGGCTGCTCACCCTGGGGAAGGAATTGTCGCTGCTCCCGCCGGCATCGCTCCTGTCCCGCTCCCTTCCATCCCACCTGTTACTGCAAGGAGTTGTTTGCTCCAGCCAGACTGGGAGTGGGGTGATGGGAGGAGATCAGAGCCACGGGGGGACCAGGGCTGAGATGGCCTGGGAGGGTGTGCTTGGCTCTGCCCCACTGAGCATCCGTGAGGGCAAACCAGGTGTACCGGCCCCAGCTCCCTCTGCTTCCTCCGCAGACAGCTCCAGCCCCCCCAACTCCATCGAGGACGGCTATTACGAGGATGCAGACAGCAACTACCCCGTCACCAGGATAAACGGGGAGCAAAAAAATTCCTGTAGGTATCTGGGTGTCCTCGACAGGGAGGGGAGAGCTTTGGCAAAGTTCAGCCCGAGGTGGGGGCTTGAGCGGTGGGCTGGGGGCTGCTGGGGTTGAGGCTGGAGAACCAGGATTTATTTCAAAGTGTGAGCCTTGCAAAGAAAGAAGGAGCCCAGGGCTCTGGATAAATGCACCTGGGCTGGCACTGGGCCCACGAGCGGCCTGCTGGGATTCCAAGGGAAATGGAGGTGGCTGGTGCCAAAGGCCGCCTTTCCCAGAGGATGACACGGAATCCACCTATCCCGGCACCCAGCCCAGCTCTGCCTGGAGCCTGCTGGGCATGGGGAATCCCGGCAGTGTGTGCAGCACCTTTTAGGGTGACTCCCCTGCTTCCTTCCAGACAATGATTCAGATGCCATGAGCAGCTCTTACGAGTCCTATGACGAGGAGGAGGAGGAGGGCAAGGGCCAGCAGCTGACACACCAGTGGCCCTCTGAGGAGGCCTCCATGAACCTGGTGAAGGATTGCCGGATCTGCGCCTTCCTCTTGCGCAAGAAGCGCTTTGGACAGTGGGCCAAGCAGCTCACCATCGTCCGGGACAGCAAACTGCTGGTGAGCCTGGCCTGGGGGGCACAGGAACCCCTTGGGGTGTTGGGAGGCTGCTGAGCCCAGGCTGAAGGAAAAAAGCACCATCCAACCAAAGCCCCTGTCCCACGGCTGCCGCTACCCTGCAGTGCATGCAGCAGCTGCCCTCGCTTCCCTTGCAAGGGAACAGAGGGCTCTCCTATTTTTGGGACACCACAGAGTGAGAGGGCACCCTCAGGCTGTTGCATGGCCTGAGCCACCTCCATCTGTGCCACCAGCAAGGGACCCTGAGTCCCCATGCCACCTGTGAGACCCCCAGCACAGCAGCTGGACGGGCAGGTTTGGCTGAGCCCTGAGCAGTTCTCTTTGTCTCCCTTAGTGCTACAAAAGCTCCAAGGACCGGCAGCCACACGTGGAGGTGCCTCTGAGCACCTGCAACGTCATTTATGTCCCCAAGGACGGGCGGCGCAAGAAGCACGAGCTGCGGTTCTCGCTGCCGGGGGCCGAGGCGCTGGTGCTGGCGGTGCAGAGCAAGGAGCAGGCTGAGGAGTGGCTCAAGGTACTGCTGCTCCTCCCAGGGGCATCCACGGACCCTCCTCGGCATCCTCCCTGCCTGCGGTGGGGAGGGGGCTGCCCTGGGAATGGCCTTGCCCCGCTGGAAGGGGAAGGGGGCTTTGCTCCTGTCTCTTATCGGCGGCTTCCCAGGGCCTGGGCGTCTCCGGTGCTGATAGCCCCGGCTGGGGGGATGTTTGCTCTCCCCCTCCTCTTCCCCAGGGCTCTTTCCTGCCTTTGTTCAGGGCCGGGAAGCGGGGGCTGCGGGGAAGGGGCGGCTGGTGGGAAAGGAGCCTCTGAGCACACCACCAACGCAGCTGTCACCCCCAAATGTGGGAGAACGGGGTTGTTTTACACACCCAGGGCGTGCCACACCTGTAAAACAGGGGAGTCACAAGGTGTCCTGTGCCGGCAGGATGGTGCTGGCTTGGCAGCCAAGCTTCTCCCTTCTGAGATTTCCAAAATCCCTGACAAAAATCCACAAAACTGGTTGAAGTTCTGAAGGGGCCAAGGTGTGTGCGGTCCTGAGCAGCATTTGCTGCCCCGTGCAGCGGAGACCAGGACCCGTCCCCCAGCTCAGCCTGGTCCTGGCAGTGAAGGAGCTGAGCCGGGGAGGGCAGCCCTGGCCCCGGGGTCGTTTTGAAGTGACAGCTGGGGCTGTCTCTGCAGGTGATAAAGGAAGCCAGCAGTCCAGCAGCGGGCGGGATGGAAGCCCCCACCTCCCCAGTGATGCCGTGCAAGATGGACCTGGATAAGGTGATGGTTTCTAAGGGGCCTGTCCAGGGGCTGTGTGGGGCTGCTGTGGCCAAGCCTGGTGCACATGGGGCTGGGGGACCCCAAATTTCTGGGGCTGCACAAGGAGCCCTTCCCGTTCTCACAGCAGCTCTGCAGGGCTGGGAAGGGGAGCAGGACCTGGATGTCTCAGCCCTGTGTGGGGGAATGAAGGGCTGGCAGTGGCTGGGGGATGGTGCTGATGGGATTCTGCTCTCCCACAGCGGCTGTCCCAGGAGAAGCACACCTCGGACTCGGACAGCGTGGCCGTGGGTGACACGGGGTCCCCGGCCACCCGCAGAGAGCACGGCGAGCACGGTACAGTCCCTGTCCCCGCTGCCCGCCCAGCCGGGGTCAGCTGTGTGCCCACAGCTGGGCAGCATCTTCTGCAGCCAGGTGGGATGCAGGACACGCACCAGGGTCACACAGCTACCCTGTCCTTCCAGGGAAAGGCAAAAAGAGCGGCCTGGCTGACCTGAAGGGCTCGATGAGCCGGGCGGCCGGGAAGAAGATCACCAGGATCATCAGCTTCTCCAAGAAGAAGCCATCCCCCGAGGACACACAGACGTCTTCCACTGAGGAGGACATCCCCTGCTGCGGTTCGTGCGGGCTGGGGGCAAAGATGGGGCTGGGAGTGGGAGTGGGATCAATGGGGAGAGACATCCTTCCCCCAGCGTGGCTGTAGGGGGTGAGGAGTGGGGACAAGCTCACTGGGGGGCTGTGACACTGCCACAGGCTGGAAAATGTCACCCAGGCCTGGCTCTGCAAATTCCTGTGGTGAGCGGGGAAGGGACAAGGCAAGGGGTCACCCGCGTCCCCAAAAACAGGCTTGGGGGACTGCGTGGTACCGAGCTGGCAGCTCCCCTGGGCCCAGCTGCTTGTCTGGGGGGAAACTGAGGCACAGAAGGGCTGGATGAGGAGGGAGCCCTGCTGTAACCTCTGTCCCGTCAAAGCCTGCCCGAGGCCCCGGCGAGCAGGCGCTGATGCCCTTCCGTCCCCTGCCACCCCCAGGCTACCTCAGCGTGCTGGTGAACCAGTGCTGGAAGGAGCGCTGGTGTCGCCTCAAGGGCAACACCCTCTACTTCCACAAGGACCGCACGGACCTGCGGACACACGTGAACGCCATCGTGCTGCGGGGCTGCGAGGTGGTCCCCGGGCTGGGCCCCAAGCACCCCTTCGCCTTCCGCATCCTGCGCCACGGGCAGGAGGTGACAGCGCTGGAGGTGAGCAGGGTGGGACGGGCCATGAGGAGGGGGTTGCCGGGCTGGGGGAGCAATCCTTGGGACGATCAACATCCCATGCAAGCAGTGCCGTGTTTTCCCCTCCTCTGGCAAGCTCATTTGGGTGAGCTGGGAGCAGCTGCATGGGAACTTTGTGCACAGAGGGGGATTGTGCACAGCAGGACTTTGCGTCGGGAGGCAGCGAGGACGAGGGGCTGGGAGCTGGGCGTGCACTCCAGCTCTTCCTCTGTCCTGCAGGCAAGCTGCTCCGAAGACCTGGGCCGCTGGCTGGGTCTCCTCTTGGTGGAAACAGGCTCCCAGACAGCCCCAGAGGCCTTGCACTACGACTACGTGGATGTGGAGACCATTGCCAACATCGTGACGGCCGTGAGACACTCCTACCTGTAAGGCTGTGCTCCTGCTGTGCCAGGGGCTGAGTGCTGGGCTGGGGATGGCGGTCCTCAGCCCTGTGGACTCCCTGGAAGGGGCACAGGCTGGGCTGTGGTTTGTGGCTGCGATCTCGGGGACAGTCCGTGTCCCAGGGGTTGTTCCCTTGGGCAGGATGCAAAGCAGAAAGGGTTTCATCAGTGCTGGTGGAGGGTGTGGTAGGGCAGGGTCATGAGTGAAGCCGGGAGAGCAATGCAGGAATCCCTCTGGGCTGGAAGGGCTCCCTGAGGGGGAGAACAAGGATATTCTGGAAAGGAAGACCTCATCCCTCCTTCTGCAGGTGGGCCAGCTCCTCCCAGGATCACCGACCGGACTCCTCCCGTGTGGTGTACGATGATGTCCCCTACGAGAAGGTTCAGGTGAGCACGACTTCGTGGCTCATCCCTCCCACCACAGGGGCCCAGGAAGCCTTGGCCGGGCTGGGATGGCCCTGCAGGAGTCTCGGCTCACTCTCCCTCCTCCCAGCAGGCCGAGGAGGAGCCGGGCCGGCCGGGCGGGGCTCAGGTGAAGCGCCACGCCTCGTCCTGCAGCGAGAAGTCACGGCGGGTGGACCCGCAAGTCAAAGTGAAGAGACACGCGTCCAGTGAGTCCCCGGGCCACAAATCTCCCCAGGGCTCCCGGCCAGTGCGGGAGGGGGCTGTTCCCCGGAGGGATGTGCAGCCACGGGTGCTGGGTGCGCTCAGCTGGACCGGGGGTGCCGTCAGCGCAGCCCTTCGTGGGCTCTCCCCGTGCCTGCAGGTGCCAACCAGTACAGGTACGGCAAGAACCGGGCCGAGGAGGACGCCAGGCGATTCCTGACGGAGAAAGAGAAGCTGGAGAAGGAGAAGGCGTCGATCCGCAGCGAGCTGATGCTGCTGCGGAAGGAGAAGCGGGAGCTGCGGGAAGCCATGAAGGGCAGCACGGGTAGGTCGGGGCCGTCCGAGCGCTGAGGCTGCTGCGAGACGCTCGGGTACAGAGCCGGGCTGGCACAGGGACGCTGGCACAGGGGCGCTGGGCTGGCCGCAGTGACAATGTGGCCGCGAGCTGGGCTGGCCGCAGCGCTCTGCCGGGCTGGCAGCCCCATCTAGTGTCCCTGTGCAGGAGGATGGGTGCGTTCTCCCAGCACTGAGCTCCGTGGTTGTGCAAGCAGGGCCGAGGCTGCAGGAGCTGGAGCAGCGGGTGGCGGTGCTGGAGGAGCGGTGCCGGCAGAAGGAGGAGTCTCGGGTGGATCTGGAGCTCAAGCTGACCGAAGTGAAGGAGCAGCTGAAGCAGTCGCTGGCAGGAGGGCCGGCCCTGGGGCTGGCTGTGACCAGCAAGGCTGAGAATGGGGTATGCATCCATTTTTCCTCACTCTCATCGCTCCAGCTTCCACCAGCAGCAGTGGTTGGGGTGCTGGGAGGAGCAGCACAGGGGAGAGGGGACATCCCTGTGCCTTTGTCCCATTGTGGACAGAGGTGTGTGAATTAAGTATGAGCACCTCAACTTGTACCTCATTACAGTCTGCGCCTTTTTTTAATTTTTTTTTTTTTTAAATCTGATTGTCAATGCTTCCTGGATTTCCTAAACTTTTCCTGCTCCCCCTTTTCCACAGGAAACTACAAACAAGCCAAACGGGAGCCCCCCTGAGCACTTAGTCCCTGTGAACTGTGCAGCAGAGCTGAGGAAGAGAAGCCCCTCCATCATCCCTGCCAACACGGGCAGTGTGCTGCGGAAAGCCAAGGTCCTGTTTCACTCTCCCTCTCCTCCCTGGCCCACAGGAAATCCCGGTTTTTGCCTCTTGTTTAACCATGAAGTCTGGGAAGTGCAGGGCTGGCTGGGAAAGAGAAAGCATCACCCCTACAATGCCCAGGAGAGCAGTGACCCGAGCCTTGGAAAATGCTGGGTCCAAAGCCTGTGGTAGGGAGGGGTGCCTTGAAGGGCTCTGTTGCCTTTCCAGCGATATCTCCTCATCCCTTTTTTTTCCCCTTTCTCTACAGGAATGGGAGAAGAAGCAGACTTAAGCCAGCCTGCCAAGCCCCCAACACTGGGGATCACGGAGGAGCTACCAGCCCCCCTTCTCCGGGACACGGGGAGGGGGCTGGGGAGGCGTGGTGGGCAGAGACGTTCTCCCAGCCCCCACCACTGCGGCACCACCCCGTGGGCAGCACTATAAACCAGGGGCAGGGGGCGGGAGGGGGTT
>VWPU01003908.1:0-12753 GCA_013398955.1 Callaeas wilsoni
CGCCGCCGCCGCCGCCCTCTCCTCCTCTTGCTTCTCCTCCCCGGCCCCGCGGGCCCTCGGCAGCACCGGCACCCCCGTGCTCGCCGAGTGCCCCGGCAACGACGATGAGCGCGAGAGGCGCCAGCGCCGCCGCTCCAGGGCCGTGGACTCGTCGCTGCAGGGCCTCGGCTCCCCCGCGCCCAGGTAGGGCCGGTGCGCGGGGCCCGGGCTGAGGGCGGAGCGCGGTCACCGACGCCGCTGTGTCCCGCAGGCCCGAGGGCTGGCAGCCCCCGCTGCCCCAGTGGAGCAACGCGCAGATCTCGGAGCACTACAGCACCTGCATCAAGCTCTCCACCGAGAACGTGAGTCGGGGCCGCCGCGTTTGGGCCCTCCGCGGTGTGAGATCCCTCGGCGGCGCGGTCCGGGCGGGGTCTGGAAGGCCTTGGGCCTTTGCAGCGGGGTCGTTCCCAGAATCGCGGGATGGGGCAGGTTAAGGGACCGTAAAGGGGCGTCAGCTCCCTGCTCCGGCAGGGCCATCCCACAGCACATGGGGATGTCCACATGGTCCTGGAATATCTCCGGGCAATCACAGGAAAAAGTCCCTGTGGAACCTCCCGTGCATCGGTTCCTGCCCGTTCCTCCCGTCCCGTGGTTGGCCCCGTGGAGCAGAGCCTGGATCCATCCTCCGGCATTCCCCCTTGGACACTGAGAGCCAGGGCTGAGGTTCCCTCTCTCAGCCGTCTCTTCCCGAGGCTGACCCGCCCCAGCTCCCTCAGCCTTTCCCCGTGGAGGAGATGCTCCAGGCCCCCGTCTTTGTCACCCTCCTCCGGAGCTCCTCGTCCCTCCTGTCGCGGTGATCCCGGGGCTGGCCCGGGTCGCTCCCTGCCCTGCTGGGAATGCTCTTCCTGCTGCATCCCGCTGGTGTCCTTGCCCCCGTTTGAATTTCGGACAATTCCCTGCCCATCTCTCCAAGCTCTTCCTCTCCCAAGAGGCACATCCGGGCTGGCATTGCCCTGCCGTGGTGCCACCGCGCCTGTCCCCTGTCCTCTGTCCCCTGCTGCAGCCCCCGGGCTCGGGGTGGCCCTGGCCAGGGGAAGGGTCCCCAGCTTTGCTTTGTTGCAGAAAATCACCACCAAGAACGCCTTCGGCCTGCACCTGATCGATTACATGACCGACATCCTGAAGCAGAAGAACTCGGAGCTGACCAACTTCCAGGTGAGAGGAGTCGCTGCTGCTGCTTTATTTTCATCTGGCGATTAACCCCGCGCTTAATTAACGTGGAAGCCTCTGACGCTGCTCAGGGTGCTGTCACCGAAACCCCCCGGGAGAGCTTTTTGCAGCAGCCGGAGGCACTAAAGGCCGAGTCCTTCCAGTTGTGGTGTTCAAAAGGGGATCTGGGTTAAAAGCTGGGCTTGGGAGGCCTCTGAGGCAAAAACCAGTGAGAAAACAAGGCTGGGGAAGGAGGGAAGGTGGGGCTGGGCTGGTTCTGATCCAAGAACTTGCCAGGGAAAAGGCTCCTGGGAATTGCTGGGAGGGAGAAGTGGATTCCTGCATGGATGGACGGGGGGACAGGACTTTGGGGTGTGGCCCCCCGGGAGCTCCTGAGCCAGCGGGTCCTGAGGGAAGGATGGGAAGGCGGCACTGGGTTTCACTGGGGGGTTCTTGGCCTTCCTGGCGGGCTCTGGGGTTGGAAAAGGCGCTTGGAGTTCCATGTCCTTCACCTCTTCGTGGTTTGGGAAAACGGGATGGTCCCGAGGGGGTGACCCAGAGGAAGGAGAGGTGGCTCCTGCCCCTTTCTGCTCCTCCCCACTGCTGCACTCAGCAATTCCCGAAGGATTCTGAGGCGTGATCCCAAAAACGAAGAGAAAGCACCCCTTGGGCGCCCGCAGCTTTCACAATGAATCCTTTCCCGGTTTCCCTCGGGGTGCAGAGCGCTCGGGAGATCAGATCCGGGATCTTCCGGGCGAGACTTTCCCCTTTCCGGCGGCGAATTCCCTGTTCCTGCTGCAGGTGGCAGCCGGAACGCTGGATGCCAGCGCCAAGATCTACGCCGTGCGCGTGGATTCCGTGCACGCCGACACCTACAGAGTCCTGGGGAACCTGGGCAAGGACCCAGGCCCTGCCAAGGACCCGCAGAGCCCCCAGGAAGGTGGGAATTCCCTCTTTTTCCCTCAAAAAAACCCCCCGGGAAATTCCCTCATTTCCCACCTGGCAGCAGGAGAAGCTTCAGCGCTCTCTCGGAGTCGGGAGTTTCGAAGAGATTTGGGATTCTTGGAATTTTCCGGGAGCTGGGGGATCCCAGATTGGCTCTGCTGGAGCAGGGAGGGCTGGGAGGAGAAGCTGGATCTGTTGGTCAGGGATTGCAGATTCCAGTTTGGGGCCAAACAGGGGCAGTTTGGGGCCAAATCCATTTGGAACCAAATGCAGTCAATTTTTTACTAAATGGGGTCAGTTTGGGGCCAAACAGGGTCAATTTAGGGCCAAACAGGGGCAGTTTGCGGCCAAATCCCTTTGGAACCAAATACAGTCAATTTTTTACTAAATGGGGTCAGTTTGGGGCAAAACAGGGTCAGTTTGGGGCCAAACAGGGTCAATTCAATAAAAGGAAAAGCAGCATCCAGCCCATGGAACATTGCTCATCCGGACAGATCCCGACCGAGGGATTTCAATGCCCGCTGAGTTTGGCGTTCAGATTCCAGCTTTTATCCCTCCTTTAGGGTATTCCAGCTGGTTTTAAGCGGGATTTTTGTCCCTTTTCCCATCCCAGGGTCCAGCCCAGCCCCCGAGGCTGCCAGGAAAGCTCAGCCAAGGAAGAAGCAGAGCTTCAGAACCGTGGAGCAGAACCTCAGCAACATCAACGTGTCCGAGGCCGGCCGCAGGGCTGAGGTGGGCTTGGGTTTCTCCCCACCCTCCCCAATCCCTGTTTTCCCGGTTTTCCATTCCCCTGGGCCCTGGCGTCACGGACACCCCTGGGGGTTCAGGCTGGAGAAAGGATCCTGGAATGGTTTGGGTTGGAAGGACCGTGGATCCCACCCAGCGCGGGGACGGCTCCAGGGTCTCCTCCCAGCATCCCAGCGCGCTCCAGCCTGGCCTGGGACATTCCCCGGCATGGATTTGCCAGGGAAGAGCTGCAGGAATTCCATCCCGGCCTTTTCCAGGTTCCTTTCTCCAGCCTGAGCTCCCGGGCGTGTTCCTGCTGCCTCCAGGGGTGCCTGGGACAGGGACAAATCCTGGGATCCCGCTGTGGCAGCAGAGCCTCGTGTCCCTGTTTTTCCCTGGATCCCGGGATCCAGGACCTGAAATCCCATCTCATCCATGGGCAGGGACAGCTCCCACTATCCCAGGCTGCTCCGGCCGGGCCTGGAACACTCCTGGGAATGATCTGGGGGCACAGAGGGAGGAATTTCTTCCCAATATCCCGTCCTAAGCAGCACTGGGAATCCTGGAACGCCTCGGCTTGGAAGGTCCCTTCCTTCCAGCTCCTCCCATTCCAACGCTTGGAAGGTCCCTTCCTTCCAGCTCCTCCATTCCAACGCTTGGAAGGTCCCTTCCTTCCAGCCCCTCCCGTTCCAACACTTGGAAGGTCCCTTCCTTCCAGCTCCTCCCGTTCCAACACTTGGAAGGTCCCTTCCTTCCAGCTCCTCCCTTTCCAACGCTTCCCGCTATCCTGGGCTGCTCCGGCCGGGCCTGGAACACTCCTGGGAATGATCCGGGGGCACAGAGGGAGGAATTTCTTCCCAATATCCAGTCCTAAGCAGCACTGGGAATCCCGGAATGCCTCGGCTTGGAAGGGACCTTCCTTCCAGCTCCTCCATTCCAACGCTTGGAAGGTCCCTTCCTTCCAGCTCCTCCATTCCAACGCTTGGAAGGTCCCTTCCTTCCAGCTCCTCCCATTCCAACGCTTGGAAGGTCCCTTCCTTCCAGCTCCTCCATTCCAAAGCTTGGAAGGTCCCTTCCTTCCAGCTCCTCCCGTTCCAACGCTTGGAAGGTCCCTTCCTTCCAGCTCCTCCCGTTCCAACGCTTGGAAGGTCCCTTCCTTCCAGCTCCTCCCATTCCAACACTTCCCGCTATCCCGGGCTGCTCCAGCCAGGCCCGGGACACTCCCAGGGCTGGGAAGGAGGCGTGTGGATGGTTTTCCCTTGGGATCTGTGCTCCAAGGCCCCCGTTCCCGGTTTTTTCCCGCAGGTGGATCCCATGTTCCAGAGGGCGGCCGCCTCCTTCGACGAGTGCAACACGGCCGGGATCTTCCTGACGGGGCTGCGCTCCCAGAGCTTCCAGAGCCAGCTCCTCTTCCACTCCGGGATTATCCCTCTGCCCTCCTCGGAGAGCCCGGCCCTGCCCAGCTCCGATCCCGTCACTGTGGCCGATCTGAAAGGTGAATTCCAGCCCTTTCCCGGCCTTTTCCGTGCTTTTCCCGGCCTTATCCGGCTCCTTTTCCCGTGCCTTTGGTCACTGCTCGGATCCCGCTCGGCAATTTTGGAAGTTTGAGGTCCTGAGCCAGGTGGGGGATTCTCGAGCCAGGTTAGGAATTCCTGAGCCAGGTGGGAGATTCCCGAGCCAGGTTAGGAATTCTCAAGCCAGGTTGGAGATTCCCGAGCCAGGTGGAGATTCCCGAGCCAGATTAGGAATTCTCAAGCCAGGTGGGAGATTCCCGAGCCAGGTTCAGAATTCTCAAGCCAGGTGGAGATTCCTGAGCCAGGTCGGAGATTCCCGAGCCAGATTAGGAATTCTCGAGCCAGGCTGGAGATTCCCGAGCCAGGTGGGAATTCCTAAATTTTGGATCCCCCTCAGGAATTTTGGAGGTTGAAGGTCTCTCCCTGTCCCCCAACCTCTGGCACATCTGGGATTTGGGATTTATTCCAGGGTAAGGATTGACCTCGGACACGGCACCAAACCCTGAGCATTGCCAGGGTTGTTCCCAAGCTGGGAATTGAAAGCCCCTTTTCCCTGGATAGCCGAGGCCTGCCCTGCCTGGGGGATTCCAGGACAGTGGGATACCTGCTGCTATCCAGGGAATTCACCTCGTACCCGACCTCTCCGCAGCCCTGCTGGCCCAGTGCCTGGAAAAACGCCGGATCTGCTCCTCCCTGGCCGGGTTCCAGTTCACCAAGTGGGATGAGGACTCCCACGAGGAGGTAGGTGGGAATTCCTGAGCCAGGTTGTGGGGATTCCTGAGCCCGGTGGGAATTCCTGAGCCAGAGTTTAGGGACTCCTGAGCCAGGGGGGAACGGCTGAGCCAGAGATTGGGGGTTCCTGAGCCTGGTGGGAATGGCTGAGCCAGAGTTTGGGAATTCCTGAGCCGGATTTTAGGGATTCCTGAGCTAGGTGGGAATTCCTGAGTCAGAGTTTGGGGATTCCTGCGCCAGAGTTTGGGGATTCCTGCGCCAGAGTTTGGGGATTCCTGCGCCAGAGTTTGGGGATTCCTGCGCCAGAGTTTGGGGATTCCTGCGCCAGAGTTTGGGGATTCCTGCGCCAGAGTTTGGGGATTCCTGAGCCAGATTTTAGGAATTCCTGAGCCAGATTCCCGAGCCAGGTGAGAATTCCCTAGACCAGGATGCTCCCACCTGGCTTTGAGCACTTCCAGGGATGGAGCAGCCACAGTTTCTCTGGGAATTCCATCCCAGCCCCTCTCAGGGAGGAATTTTTTCCTGTTATCCCGTCTGTCCCTGCCCTCCCTCCGCTCCTTCCCCGTGTTCCAGTCGGTGTCGGCGCTGCTGGAGAAGTTCAGGAAGAGCGAGCAGGCGTTCGATCCCAGCCTGGATCCCGACGGGGAGGACGGGGAGGGCTGGGCCCCCTCCCTGCCGGAATTCCAGCCGGATTCCCCCCGGAGCGCGGCGGGAGAGGCGGGAGAGAGGACTCCTGAATTCCCGGATGACCTCGGCTCCTTCGGGACACTCGGCCAGAGCAAGAGGTGGGCGGGGATGGGGATCCAGGGCTCTGTTTTGGGGCGTCAGGGCGGAATTCCAGCGAGGAATTCTCAGTCCCAGCGAGGAATTCCCAGTCCTGATGAGGAATTCCCAGTCCTGATGAGGAATTCCCAGTCCCAGATGAGGAATTCCCAGTCCCAGATGAGGAATTCCCAGTCCCAGATGAGGAATTCTCAGTCCCAGATGAGGAATTCCCAGCTCCTGATGAGGAGCTCCCAGTCCCTGATGAGGAATTTCCAGCTCCTGATGAGGAATTCCCAGTCCCAGGGAGGAATTCCCAGTCCCAATGAGGAGCTCCCAGTCCCAGATGAGGAATTTCCAGCTCCTGATGAGGAATTCCCAGTCCCAGGGAGGAATTCCCAGTCCCAGGAAGGAATTCCCAGTCCCAATGACGGTCTCACTTCCTGCTCCAGTCCCGGGTGCCTCCAGGACTGTATTCCAGGGATCCCTCTGCCTTCCAAGGAGAACTTTGGCAAATCCAGCTGTTTTCCCGGCAGAACCCCTCCAGTGCCTCACTCATGGAGAGCTGGAGCAGGGATAACAAATCCCCTGGGAATGCCAATTCCAGGCCTGAGCAGGGATAACAAATCCCCTGGNATCAGTCCTAGGGAGGAATTCCCAGCTCCTGATGAGGAGCTCCCAGTCCCTGATGAGGAATTCCCAGTCCCAGGGAGGAATTCCCAGTCCCAGGAAGGAATTCCCAGTCCCAATGACGGTCTCACTTCCTGCTCCAGTCCCGGGTGCCTCCAGGACTGTATTCCAGGGATCCCTCTGCCTTCCAAGGAGAACTTTGGCAAATCCAGCTGTTTTCCCGGCAGAACCCCTCCAGTGCCTCACTCATGGAGAGCTGGAGCAGGGATAACAAATCCCCTGGGAATGCCAATTCCAGGCCTGAGCAGGGATAACAAATCCCCTGGGAATGCCAATTCCAGGCCTGAGCAGGGATAACAAATCCCCTGGGAATGCCAATTCCAGGCCTGAGCAGGGATAACAAATCCCCTGGGAATGCCAATTCCAGGCCTGAGCAGGGATAACAAATCCCCTGGGAATGCCAATTCCAGGCCTGAGCAGGGATAACAAATCCCCTGGGAATGCCAATTCCAGGCCTGAGCAGGGATAACAAATCCCCTGGGAATGCCAATTCCAGGCCTGAGCAGGGATAACAAATCCCCTGGGAATGCCAATTCCAGGCCTGAGCAGGGATAACAAATCCCCTGGGAATGCCAATTCCAGGCCTGAGCAGGGATAACAAATCCCCTGGGAATGCCAATTCCAGGCCTGAGCAGGGATAACAAATCCCCTGGGAATGCCAATTCCAGGCCTGAGCAGGGATAACAAATCCCCTGGGAATGCCAATTCCAGGCCTGAGCAGGGATAACAAATTCACTGGGAATGCCAAGGGAATTCCGAGCGGCTCCCGTGCCTTTTCCAGGACTGATGGAGCTCCCCTGGGAGAGGGAGACATCGGGACCATGAGCCTGCACCTGTCCCTGAATCCCGGGGAATATTCCTACTTCAGCCCCCGCACGCTCTCCATGTGGGCCGGCCCCGAGCACTGGCGCTTCCGGCCCCGCCACCCGCGTGAGTGTCCGCAGGGAGGGAATCCCGGAATTCCCGGGCTGGGAAGGGCTCAGAGCCCGTCCCGTGGGCAGGGAGGCCTCCCGTTATCCCAGATTTCTTCAGCCCGCCGCTCCCAGGGATGCGGCCGCAGCTCCCCTGGGAATTCCATCCCAGCCCCTCCCCACGCTCACAGCCGGGAATTCCTTCCCAAAATCCCGCTGAACTCCATCTTCAGACCTTTCATCGGAGCTTGTGCTCCCACCAAAAGCCACGGATTCCTTTCAAGCACCGAGCCGAGGCCGACACCTGCGGCTTTTCCATGAAAAAGGGGGAAAATCCCTGGGGGTGACCTTTGCCTGGAGCAGATGCTCCGGCTGGGAATGAGCTGGATGTGCTCACCCTGGCCCGAGGCAGTGACAGCTCCTTTCCTTCCCTTTCCCTTTCCCCTTTTTCCCTTTCCCCTTTTTCCCTTTCCCCTTTTTCCCTTTCCCCTTTTTCCCTTTCCCCTTTTTCCCTTTCCTTCCCTTCCCTTTCCTCTTTTTCCTTTCCCCCTTTTCCTTTCCCCCTTTTCCTTTCCTTTCCCCTATTTCCCTTTCCTTTCCTTTCCTTTCCTTTCCCCTTTCCCCTTTCCCCTTTTCCCTTTCCCCTTTTCCCTTTTCCCTTTTCCCTTTTCCCTTTCCCCTTTTTCCCTTTCCTTCCCTTCCCTTTCCTCTTTTTCCTTTCCCCCTTTTCCTTTCCCCCTTTTCCTTTCCTTTCCCCTATTTCCCTTTCCTTTCCTTTCCTTTCCTTTCCCCTTTCCCCTTTCCCCTTTTCCCTTTCCCCTTTTCCCTTTTCCCTTTTCCCTTTTCCCTTTCCCCTTTTTCCCTTTTCCCTTTTTCCTTCCCTTCCCTTCCCTCCCCGTTTTCCCTCAGCAGAGCCGGGCCCGGAGAAGGATTCCCGGAGGAGGAACCCCAGGAAGGTTTTTGAGCTGGATCTGGAGGGGGACGTGGACTTCGAGCCCCATTTCCGTAAGACCAAGGTGCCGCTGGGCCCCGCCCTCTTCCCACATCTGCCCGGCATTCCCTGGATTTTGGCAGGTCCGGCCGGGTGTCCCGGCATTCCCTGGATTTTGGCAGGTCCGGCCGGGTGTCCCGGCATTCCCTGGATTTTGGCAGGTCCGGCCGGGTGTCCCGGCTGGATCTCGGAGGCGCTGCCCCTCTCCAGACGAAACACTCATTTTTCCCTGGAAAGCTGGTGGAGCTTCCCGTTTTTCCATGGAGCTGTCTGATCCCATTCCCAGGCATCCATCACCCTGGCCAAATCCATCCTGGAAAGCCGGAACGCCAGGAGCACCACGCTCCCCGCGGACTTCAACTACGACCCCCAGAACATGGTCCAGCTCTTCCTCAAACCGCTGGTCAAGGTGAGAGCCTTCCCCAAAGGATTCCAGGGAATCTTTCCAGGGAATCATTGCAGGGAGTCATTGCAGGGAGTCATTCCAGGGAATCGATCATTCCCGGCCCAAACCCTCTCCTCACGGATCCCTGGGAGCGCTCTGGGATGTTCCTCAGGGCCGGTGGCACCGCGGAGCCTCCCAGAAGGGGAAAAAGGGGATGAAGGGACGAGGCCCGGCCTTTCCTCCGGGAATACTTTGGAATATTTTCCCTGCCCTGTCCCGCAGCTCAGCCGGAGTTCGGAGCCAGTGGGAACCTTGGATAACGAGGCCGGAATTGAGGACTACGACTACAACAACCCCAACGACACCTCCAACTTCTGCCCTGGGCTGCAGGTAAAGGCCCCGGAGGGTTCTCATCCTTTTTATCCTTTTCCCTGTGTTCGAGATGTGCTGGGAACGACTCAGGAAGAATCCGTGTCCCGGAGAATTCCCGAGGGAAGGGATTGGAGCTGCAGGGGCTGCGCACCCCGGCCCCTCCTGGCATCCAGGTTGCTCCAAACCCCGTCCAGCCTGGCCTGGGACGTTCCCAGGGGAGGAGCTGCAGGAATTCCATCCCAGCCTTTTCCATGCCCCGAAGGAGGAATAAATTCCCAGCTCCCGTGGGAGTTGGTTCCTCCTGGAGCTTCCCTTCCTGCCAGGCCCCTGCTGCCTCCAGGGGGACAAATCCTGGGATCCCGCTGTGGCAGCAGAGCCCTCGTGTCCCTGCTTTTCGCTGGATCCCGGGATCCCAGTTTGGGATGGAAGGGACCTTAAATCCCATCTCATCCCATGGGCAGGGACACTTCCCACTATCCCAGGCTGCTCCTGCCTGGCCCGGGACACTGCTGCGCGTGGAAAAGATTTGGGATATTCTGCTCCCTCTGCCTGCCTTGGGTTCAGCCTTGGCCCAGCAGGGAGAGCCGGGATGAGCCCCAATTCCATGGGGCTGCGCCCCAATTCCATGGGGATAGACCCAGATTTCATAGGGAAAAGCCCCAATCCCACAGGGATAAGCCCCAATCCCACAGGAATAAGCCCCAATCCCATGAGATAAACCTGGGGATGAGCCCCAATTGCCCAAATTCCATGAGATAAACCCCCATCCCATGGGGATGAGCCCCAATTCCATGGGGATAAGCCCCAGTCCCACAGGAATAAGCCCCAATCCCATGAGGTAAACCCCAATCCCGTGGAGATAAGCCCCAATCCCATGAGATAAACCCCCATCCCATGGGGATGAGCCCGAATTCCATGAGATAATCCCCCATCCCATGGGGATGAGCCCCAATCCCATGGGGATAAGCCCCAATCCCATGAGGTAAACCCCAATCCCGTGGAGATAAGCCCCAATCCCATGGAGATAAGCCCCCATCCTATGAGGATGAGCCCCAATCCCATGGGGATAAGCCCCAATCCCATGGAGATAAGCCCCCATCCTATGGGGATGAGCCCCAATCCCATGGGGATGAGCCCCAATCCCATGGGGATGAACCCCAATCCCATGGGGATGAGCCTCAGTTCCATGGGGAAGCCAGGCAGGAATTCCCACCCTCTGGATCAGCTCCTGCTGCCTCTGGCTCCTCCCAGGTGACCCTGGGTGTCCCTTCCGTGTCCCCTCCGTGTCCCCTCCCTCCCAGGTCCCCGACAGCGACGACGACCCCGACCCCTCGGAATTCCTGGGCCAGGCCGGGCAGCTCAACCTCGCGGCTCATCCCGAGGCTCCGGAGCGCTCCGGGATCGTCAGCGGGGGGGACGTCACCTCCTACGGGGAGCAGAACCTCATCGCCGAGCCCCAGAAGGTGACGGACTGGGAGAGCTGGGACTGGGAGAGATGGGAATGGGAGAGATGGGAGCACTGGGAATGGGAGAGATGGGAATGGGAGAGATGGGACTGGGAGAGATGGGAGAGATGGGAATGGGAGAGATGGGAATGGGAGAGATGGGAATGGGAGAGATGGGAATGGGAGAGATGGGACTGGGAGAGATGGGACTGGGAGAGATGGGACTGGGAGAGATGGGAGCACTGGGACTGGGAGAGATGGGAATGGGACAGATGGGACTGGGAATTCCTCCCTGGGACTGGGAGCTACTGGGACTGGGAGCTTCTCCCTTGGGACTGGGAATTCCTCATCAGAATTGGAGCTTCTCCCTGGGACTGGGAATTCCTCACTGGGCTGGGCTGGAGCAAAAACCTCTCAGCACCTCCAGGGTTAAAAATCCCAGGACAGCTCCCCTGGTTCGGGATTCCCGGGATTGCCACTGGATTGTCATTCCCAGAGGAACAATTCCTGAATCGGGGTTGGGGGGGGTTGGCAGCGAGGCTCCACTCGCTGGCATTCCCACGGAAAACTGGGAATGGCGACAGCTGACGGTGGCGGTGATCCCGATGATCCCGGTGATCCCGGATAACCCGGATTGCCTCCCTCAGATCAATAAAATCGCCATCCAATACGCCAAGACCGCCAAGAAGATGGACATGAGGCGGCTGAAGAGGAACATGTGGGAGCTGCTGACGGACGCGGGGCAGGAGCAGGGACCGGCGGGAGAGGTGGGGACAGGGAGCCTCGGGAGCGACATTCCCGCGGCCACGGCTGCCCGGGGCTTTCCTCGGAACGCCGGGGAGCAGAGCTCGGCTCGGCAGCGCCCGGGATTTCCCCGCAGGCCGGAGACGCCGGGGACGGGAAGGACGCGGTGGCCGGAGAGAAGGTCCTGAGCGACGTCACCAAGGATCTGCTCCGCAGGTCGGGATGGGGCCGGAGGATCCCTGCGGATCCCTGCCCAACCCTCCCCCGGTGGGAGGGGAAGCTGCAGCAAAGCGGATCCCCAGGGAGGAGCGGAGCTTTCCCTGCTCCTTCGGGATCGGAGCTCCGGGATTCCCGGGGCTCCGATCCCCATCCCGCTTTTCCACAGGCTCCCCCCTGCCATGGCCACCAACCTCTCCGTGCCCTTGGCCTTCGTGTGCCTCCTGCATTTGGCCAACGAGAAGGTGAGAGCTGGGAGACATTCCCAGTCAGTCCTGGGAATTCCCTGGGATGCAGCTCCGGGGGATGGGAACGGCGGCGCTCGGCAGGGTTTGTTCCTCGGAGCCGTCCCGAGCGTTCCAGGCTCTGGAGAATGGAGCAGAATCCCAGAATTCCCGAGGCTGGAAAAGCTCTCCAAGGACACAGATTCCGAGCTGTGCCCGATCCCCGCCTTGGCACTGAGTGCCACCTCCGGGAATTCCTTGGACACCTCCAGGGATGGAGGCTCCAAACCCTTTCCATGGGGAAATTCCCGCTGCTGTCCCTCATTCCCGGAGAAGAGCCCCCAGACGGCAGCGGGAGGGGCCGGGCTCCTTCCGACCCCTCATCCTGGGGGTTTTATTCCTTCGGGCTCCCAGAGGAGCAGCCTGGCTCTGCCAAACCCAGCTTTTCCTTCCCCATTCCCAGAATCTGAAGCTGGAGAGCACCGAGGACCTGTCGGACGTCCTGGTGAAACAGGGAGACTGATCCGGCGTGGAGCGGCCCCGGGATGATCCCGGCCGGGCAGGACTCGCTCCGGACTCCAGCAGGGAACGTTCCTCCTCCAGCACCTCTGAGAAATCCCGAAATCCCACTGCTCTCTGCACCTCGGGAAGGTTGGAAATCAGGGATGTCCTGCCTGGCCAGACGGGACAGCTCAGCCCTCCCGGTGCTTCCAGCTGGGATCCAGCAGCTTTTCCCTGGGATTGAGTGGAGTTCCTGCATCTCACTGTGAACCTCCGGCGCCTGCACAGAGGCTCCTCCTGTGTCCCAAAATTCCCTCTCTTTGTGTCCCAAAATTCCCTCTGCCTGTGTCCCAAACTTTCCACTGCCTGTGTCCCAAAACTTTACTCTGTGTCCCAAAATTTCCTCC
>VWPU01003909.1:0-39491 GCA_013398955.1 Callaeas wilsoni
AAATTTTCGACTATCATCATCATGATCAGAGAATAGAAGGTGACATGTGCTGAGGAGGCCCTACCATACAACCAGCTACCAAAAAATGAAAAGCGGTACGCTCTCTTCACTGATGGTTCTTGTCATATTGTAGGGATACACTGAAAATGGAAAGCTGCCATATGGAGTCCTACGTGACGAGTCACAGAAGCTATCAAGGGACAAGGTGGATCAAGTCAGGTTGCAGAGCTGAAAGTTGTCCAGCTGGCTCTAAATATCGCTGAGCAAGAGAAATGGCCAGTGCTCTACCTCTACACTGACATGTGGAGGGTAGCAAATGCTCTGTGGGGGTGCCTGGAAAATGGAAAATGACCAACTGGCAGCACAGAGGGAAACCTATCTGGGCTGCTGAAGTGTGACAAGACATTACTGCCCAGGTAGAGAAGTTAGCTGTAAAAGCCTGTCATTTTAGATGCAGACGTACATGAGAGTTGGGCTACTGAAGAGCCTCGCAACAACGGACAGGTGGGCTGCCAAGATTAAAGTATTTCTGGTGGATCTGGCCTAGCAATATAAGGGTAAATTATTCCTAGCTCGGTGACACCTGACACCTCAGGTCATCAAGGACGAGATGCAACATACAGATGATTTTGTGATCGAGGTGTGGACTTAACCATGGACACCATCTCCCAGGTTATCCATGACTGTGAAATACGAGCTGAGATAAAAGCAAACCAAGCAGGTAAAGCCCCTGTGGGTGGCAGTGGTCTAAATACAAGTACGGGGGACCTACCAGATCAATTGCATCACGCTGCCTCAAGCCCACCAAGGCAAGTGCTACATGCTCACAATGGTAGAAAGCACCACTGGATGCTTGGAGATCTACCCTGTGTCTCACACTACTGCCTGGAACACCATCCTAGGCCTTGAAAAGCAGGTCCTGTGGCAACAGGGCACACTGAAAGAATTGAGCTGGACAGTGGAACTCATTTCAAAAATAGCCTCATGGACATCTGGGCCAGAAAGCACGGGATTGAGTGGGTGTATCATATTCCCGATCACAAAATCCCAGAATTAACTAGATTGGAAAAGACCTTTGAGATCATCATGTCCAACCTATGACCTAACACCACCTTATCAACTAGACCACGGCACTAAGTGCCACATCCAGTCGTTTTTTTAAACACGTCCAGGGACAGTGACTCCACCACCTTCCTGGGCAGTCCATTCCAATGCCCAGTCACTCTTTCTGTGAAGAATTTTTTCCTAATGTCCAGCCTAAACTTCCCCTGGTGAAGCTTAAGACTGTGTCCTCTTGTTCTGTCAGTGGTAGCCTGGGAGAAGAGACCAACCCCCACCTGGCTATAGCCTCCTGGTCAAGCAGTCACAGAGAGTGATAAGGTCTCCCCTGAGCCTGCTCCTCTCTAGGCTAAACAACACCAGTGCACTCAGCTGCTCCTCATAGGGCTTGTGTTTTCGACCCTTCACCAGCCTTGCTGCTCTCCTCTGGATGCATTTGAGCATTGTAACATCTTTCCTATACCCAGAATCAGACACAGCACTCAAGGTGAAGCCTAGCCAGTGCTGAGTACATGCACCAGCCTCTGGAAAAATTGAATGGTACAACGCACTGTTAAAATCCACACTGAAAGCAGTGGGTGGAGGAACCTTCAAACATTGTGACCTACATTTAGCAAAGGCCACCTGGTTAGTTAACACCCAAGACTCTACTAATCAAGCTGGCCCTGCCCAATTAAAACCTCCATGTACTGTAGAAGAGGATAAAGTCCCCATGGTGCATATAGGCAATATGTTGGGGAAGACAGTTTGGATTAGTCCTGCCTCAAGCCAAGGCAAACCTATCCATGGGGTTGTTTTTGCTCAAGGACCTGCGTGCACTTGGTGGGTGATGCAGAGGGACAGGGAAACACAATGTGTCCCTCCAGGGAATTTGATTTTTGGGTGAGAAGAGTTTGTAATGTTGAACTGTGTCACACTGGTTGCTGAGTGACACTGCCACTGTTTGCCGTAGCTGCCATGGCCAATGAGGATGGACTGCTCCAGATACGCCAGTCATGAGTTCGTGATGCAGCAACCAGCCAAAAGCACAGCAGCCCTGCTGCCCTGGAAGACCTCTGAGATGGATAGAACCCACAATCATGGACTAAATCACCTCAACAAACATCTTGGAGGGACGGCAGTGACTACAGAAATTATATCTGTGCTTGTGTACATGCGCGCACGCACACACACGTATGTATATAGTTGGAAGGTGTAGAATTTCAGCGTGATGTAAGTGGTACAGAACAAGGAGTTCTGGCCAGGACAGGGTTAATTTCTGCAGTAGCCAGGAGCTGGCAAGGCTAGGAGCTGGAGGTTATTCTATATCACCTCACATTACTTTCCAGGAGTGAGGGAAGGAGTCTCTTCTGGTCAAGTAAGCGTGGCAGAGGGAGCGGTCAGGTAGCACTGGTTCCCTCTATTATTGATATTGTTGTTGTTACTGTTTGTTTTCTTCTTCCATTTCTGTTTCCAGTAAACTCTTATCTCAATATGTGATTTTTACTCTTCGTGCCTCCAAGTCTCCTCTCCAATCCACCGCAAGGGGTCGGACGGGGGGAAGGACAAGTGAATGAGCAGGGCATGGTTTGCAGTGCTTCAGTGTGAATGCTAAGTTGGGGTATAACATTCCTAAACCACAACATGGGATAATAGCATTTCCCTGCTCTAGGAACAGGAGGAGCAGCATCTTCCTGTATGCCAGTGCTCGCTATGGCCTGTTTCTATTCCCTTCCCAACCTCCCACCACTCCCTGTGCTCCCACAGCCCCTGCAGCAAATAGCGCCAAATCCCAGATCTGCCATTCCCTCCTGGGCCTCCTAAGTACCAGCAGCTCAAGGGGGAGATGAGAGAAAGCACCTGGCAAGAAGGAATCAGGAGCAGAGAGGAGAGATAAAGAGCAAAAAATCAGGAGGGAATAAGGAGGGGTATAAAACAAGCCTGGTTTCTCACCATATTTCTTATTGAACAGGTCCTGGACTTGTTCCCGCAGTGTATTAGCAATGTCTATTCTGGAAAGCCTGGCATCATAATTTTCTGTAAAATAAAGAAACAATTATAGATTTCTGCTGGTAAATTAAAAGGCACTCTGTGACTTTTAAGTAATGCCATTTTCTAATTATAGGAAAGCCCTTATCTTGCAATTAGCTAATCTGTGGAGTGGGTCATTCAAAGTCCTTAAAAATAATCTAAACAGAAATATGTTGGGTTATTTTTCCCTCGCCTGTTTGCTAAGAATGAAAGCCACGTGAAATCGAAGATTCAGTTGTGATAATTACTAGCACTAAAATATAACACACTCCAAAGCCTCTCAGGAAAGCCAAAGGCTTTGAAAAAGCTCCCCATCCTTGTGCAAACTCTCACAGGCCCCCAGGGCCTAAGAAGAGATGCCTGGGCAGGGTAGCACTTGCCTGTCCAGCCCATAGGCTTCTCACCATCACTGTCCCCCAAGGAAGCCACCATGCTGCTGCCAGCTAAACTCGAGTGGTGTTTATACAAACATCACATAGGTGGAAAAAGCCCCAGAAAAGGCAAACCCCTAGGCTTGGAAACTTAATTATGCATGTCACAAGGTCGGACAGGGAGATAAGCCAAGCTGGTTAATTAGGGCACCATGCAGAGCACTTCAGCCTCTTCTTGGACCTGTGGGACTGCCCGTCCCAGCAGTGCATCTTGTCTCCTAGCTGCCTTTGCTTTCCATCCTCTCATCCCACCTCCTTCTCTCCTTCTTCCCAGCCTTGTCTTGCTGGTTTTCCAACCCACCAAGCCCCAACACCTGCAGCACTCCCTTCCCACCCCATGTCTGTCCCATGCAGCCTCCACAGCGGGCCAGGAGCTCTGCCTCAGCCCCACATATCCTGCAGCCCCACACCTTGAAAGCCCTGTCTCTTCACAGCGTCCTCCAGCAGCACCTCGCTCGAGTCCCTCTCGTCGGCGGCTGAGACAGGGGACAAAAGAGGAATTAGGATTCACAGTGCTGCCAAGAGGGATGCATGGGAGGGGATTTCCAACCAAAAAACAAGGTGGGGAGGGAAGGCTGTAGGAAACCACTCACTCCTCTCCTACCCAGACCTTAACAGCCCAGCTGCCGGGTGTCTTTCAGCCTACCTTTGGCTGCCGGGCTGTCTGACACTGACTCCTTTACGCCCTCCGCCAGCAGCTCCGGTCTGGAAAACAGGGAGAAGCAGAGGGCACGTGAGTGACCTCCCTGCCAGTGACAACCTGCTGCTCCAGCATCCTCAGGACACCACAGCCACAAACCATTCACCCTGTCTGGCTAATGCCATTTAAAAGCTCCCGCAACACAGCAGGAGAACTTTGGACATAGTTTTGATGCTGACAGACTCTTTAATGAGCTGATGTGTCACTCCTTGGGATGAGATTAAGCAGGTGATGACTGAGCAGCTTAAGTCAGCAGCTACAGACTTTTAGTGGATATGGTCCTGAACATTTCTTAGGGATGGGAGGGGCCGTGCATGGCTTCTTTCAACATAAAATTGACCCCAAAAATTGCCATTTGGTATCTAATGCTAAAGCTGCATAGCAAGGTGATAGTAGGGCTTGTTAACAAGGTGCACTGAAGCTGTGTCACAAAGGAATAGATCTGAGAGCAGGACAGGAAGAAACCCCAAAATATGGTTGGGCTGACCTGAGAGCTGCTGTTCTGACACCACAAAAATCTCCATGCTCCCAATATTTATTTTTTGTTTCAGTCACCTGCAGCATTGGTTGTGTCAGCATTTGGGTGAGACACTGTCCCCAGATTACCTAAGACATCTTAAAACCCATCCCTGCTGGATCTGTTCCCTCCTTCAGGGCAATGCTATTGCATTACATTGCTTGTGGCTTTTCACAGCCCTCCCACAGTTCTTACGACACCCTCACTCCCCAGCACAGGGTCAGCACCTTCCCTCATGTCTGCAGCATCCCATGTGCACCTGTGCACATGTGGACCTCAGCTGGAGCCACCTTCAGTAGGAAAACCCTCCAGGGTTCCCAGCCCCTGTCCTTGCTCCACATCAGGGCACCCTGAAGTTTAAAGGCCTCTTCACCCATCCTGCTGAGGTGGCCAAACCTTTGCAAAAGCAGGTTAAAAACCCAAAAGACATGAAGGGACAGATGACAACACCGTCGCTGCCTCCCACGGATGGCTCCAACAAGGCAACAACCCTTGTCTGCTTCTAATCAAGCAAATTTATTGAAGGTGACCAAGTGATGGGTGGTCCCCAGGACACTGCACAGCAGCAGGAGCTCTGAGCAGCAACATCCTCCCCAAGGGACAGCCACCCCACCTGCCTTACCTTTTAATGACAAACTGGATGTTGTTGCTCGCTTGCAGGATCTTCTTCAGCTTTGCAATCCCGAAGCAGTTGGGGCGGCGCAACAGGATGCCTTCTGGCAAGCCCACAACAAATAGGTCCTCAGGATACATCAGGAACTTGGAGTAGGGGACTTTGACTGGCTCTGATATTCCTATGGCTTTCGCTGCATGGGGACCCAATCTCATTAGTTTGCTGGAACTCCATGTCAGGTCTAAGCAATAGCAACATGGTATGTTGCTGGAGGGACTGAAGAGGTTTTGGGGGAGTTTGTGGTCACTCTGTCCCTCGTGGGGATGTCCCTGACACTGGCAGACATGAGATGAGGGATAGAGCCATGCAGCCACCTGCAGCTGGCTTTTGCATTTGCTACATTATCACAGCCTGCCTTCCTATAAAGGCTGCAAGCATCTCTCCTCAACGCAACGGAACCCTGCATCCAGACCCCCATGGAAATCTCTCTGCAAGTGAGGGGACAGGGAATGTGCCCCATCAGCCTGTGCAGCCCAGCATGGCGAGGAATCCCCCTGCTCTGCTCAATACTGCCAAAAGCAACCAAACAGCCGATGTCAAGCAGTGCTATTTGGATAGATGAAAAAAAAGGTTTGTGTTGATTTGGCACGGCCTGGTTTTTGGTAGCGGGGGAGTGCCACAGAAGTGGCTTCTTTGAGAAGCTGCTAGAAGCTTCCACCATCTGTCTGACAGAGCCAGTCTCTGAAGACGGACATGCTACCGGGTCAATTAGAGAGGCTGGTAACGCCTCTGTGACGACATATTTAAGAAGAAAATCAAAACAGCAAATGCGCAGCTTTTTCCCCAGGGGCGGGGAAGCGCTGCGGCCGCCGCGGCCGCTGCCATCTCGGCATGGCCCGTGGAGAGTCTGCCTGCCTGGCCAGCCCTAGCTAGGCACACCGCAGGCAGAAGGGCAGGGGTGGCAGCGGCGACCTCTCCTCCCCACGCCCTGCACGCAGAGAGGCGTTACACGGGCCAGCGCCGCGGCAGCTGCCACTGCCTGCGCGGTGCCGGCAGGGCCGCGCGGCCGGCAGCAAAAACGTGGCGGGTCACTCCCCAGTGCGGAACTTGGACGAAATCAACTTCTTGGCGCTGCGGGATCTTGCAGAAATCTTTGTATTAGTGGAACTTGTTGGCAATAGTACCTACGAGCAGCAGGTTTTTTTCTAGTCAGAGAAAAGGAGGAAGTGAGGACACGTCAGGGAAAACAGCATGGCGGCACCAAGGTCAGTGGAAAAGAAAGAGGGGCAGGAGGTGCTCCAAGTGTCAGAGCAGAGATTCCTCTGCAAGCTGTGGTGAGGACTATGGTAAAACAAACTGTCCCTCTGTAATGCACGAAGTCCATGGGGGATGCAGAGATCCACTCACAGCCCGTGAGAAAAGTGCTCACGCCAGAGCGGGTGGATGCCAGAGAAAGCTGTAATCTAGTGGGAAACCCAAAGAGAGAGAAGGCCCTCGCTTCCAAGCTAGAGCAGCCTAGCCTTAAAAGACTGCATCCCATGGATGAGTGACACATGCCACAACAGTTTTGGGAAGACTGTTTGCCCATGGGAGTGACCCCACGGCACAGCAGAAAAGACTCCTCTCCCTGAGCGAACAGAAAAAGATCTCAGGTGACAAACTGACCAAAACGCCCCTCCCTGTCTCCCTGCGCTGTCGGTGGGAAAGAGGGAGGGGATGGGGGGGGAAAAAAGGTGTTTTAAAGGCTTATTTTACTTCTCATTATCCTCCTCTGTGTTAATAATAAATTTACTTTATACCTCTAAATTTGAGCACGTTTTGCCCTTAGAGTGTTTTCTCCCAATCCTTATCTCAACTCATGAGCCCTTTGTTAATTTTCTCCCCTCTCCTCTGCCCAACCGTAACAGAAAAAAGTAAGTGAATGACTTTCATGGGTACCTGGCATTTGGCCAGTGTCAAATTCACAAGGTTAAAACCTCACCCCATCAGTGTGGATGATGACTCCCAGCCTGTTACTATAGTAACATGGGGGGCAGTGAGAGTCCTTGCTCCAATGGCTGTTCCAGCTGCATTCCCAGTGCCCAGCCCTGCCTAGGAGCATCCTGGCTCATCTGCTTCCCCTAGTCACAATGAGCTCTACCAGCTCAGCTATGCCCCCAGCTTTTGAGGACTGTCAGGCAGAGCCACATCTCCTGGTCTTAAAAGTGGCAAAAACTGTCTGCCAGCTCTCAAAATGCATGTGTGACCTCAACTGTATTTCTTCTCAGTTAAATAACCTCTCCAAGTGAAGGTGAGCAGAGCATGCTGAGTGCCAGCCCCCAGCACCAAGGTGCCACCAGCCTTCCTGAGCCATGCAATGATCACCGTGGGTGGAAAACACTCTCTGATACTTCAAACAAGTGATGGGGGAACCACTTTGGACCTTCCCTCTGCAGGACGAAGGCAGAAGGTCATGGTAGCAATTCCTGGGCTGCAGCCAGTGAAACAACTTCAAGGAAATCAAGGGGAATAGCTGCAATAACATGGCTGGAGGAGGTTTCAAATACATTTATGAGCCCAGCAGACAGCAGATGAACAAATTAGGTTGCACCTTCACTCAGCTGCTGGTTTGGAAATAGCAGGTGACAAAGCCAGCACCTGGCATGATGAACATGTGTTAATGACCATCTTACCGTATCGCGAGTTGAACAAAATTTCTACTTGTTTCCTCAAATGACTTAAAATGTCCCCTATACCATCTGCAAAAACAAAAACAAACAACAATACAGAGGAATGCTCTAAGCAACCAGCTACTTCCAGGGCAAGCACTGAGCAGTGAGCAGCCCTTGCCTGACCTCTGAGAGAGACAGCCATTCACTCTCCAGGCCCTCAAATCAGTGCTAGTCCTCTGACCGCGGCCTCCAAAGTGATCTCCTAAAATGAAGGGCAAGAATGCACCTGCCACAGAGCCATGCTAGCAGTCGGGAGCAAAAAAAAAAAAAAAAAAAAAAGAAGGAAAAGTAAATCCAAGGACAAGAGGAGAGGACAGAGCCCAGGAACACAATGGTACTCTTCTGTGGGCAGAGGTTTTGGAGACTAAAAGCTAAAGGCTTTGCTGATAACATAGGAAGCTCACAAAACCCAACCTAAAATACATCTGTGTGCATCCATCCTCCCAAAAACCTGCAATGATGGGCGATGCTCAGAGTTCACCATACACTCACCCGATCCCTCCATCTGCTTTTCTTTGTGTCGAGAGTCCTCACTGGAACCCTTCTCTGTCTCTGCCGAGGAAGAAGAGGGTTAGCAGCAGCAGGCACCAGCAAAACCAGACAAGACATAAGTAGGAGTTCTCCAAGTGCCCTGCAGCCACTCAGCTGCTCCCTCCCCTCACGAAGCTCTGAGCACGTGTCCCAGCAGAGGCTGGGCTGGTACCAGCATGCCAAGAGCTGCATCGGCAGAATAAACCCAGTGCTTCCCTGCAAGAGGGCTGCTCACCCTTCCACATGGGCTCCCTGGGAGAGGAGAGAGCCAGCAGGAGCAAGGGCAGCCACTGGGCCAGCAGACATATGGCAGGTAAATTCCAGGCATGCACTGGGCAAAGGGGCTTGGGTTTGCAGCATGCTGGGGCTGCACAGAGGATGGGAAGGAGCAGAAAACCCACCAGTTAGTCTATCAGAGCTCCCAGCTGGCCTCGTTGAGGCCAAGACTCTGGAATTAGGTCTCAAACTCCACCACTTTGGCTCATAAATGGTATTTACTCATTTTTGACACAGGCATGAACACCCGTCCTACCGTGCAGTCTCCCAGATGCTTCACTTCGGGTACCTGCTGCTGTTTCCAGGATGTATCTCGATTCATCCGAAGCCATATGTGTGGGCACCGGGTCATTCATTTCAACGGAACCAGGTGATCGGTCTGAGGACAAAAACCCATGGGCACCTTTTGTTCTGATGCCAGCGGGACACCGTCCCCAAAACAGTGTTCAGAGGGTATTGGCCAGCAGCAAGGACTGAGTGAAGGGCCCCCCACTTCCAGGAGCCCCATATACCACCAGAAGATGCTCTGGGGATGGATCTGCTTTCTTCCTCCCAGAACCACCCAGAGCTCATCCCTGACACACACCTGACCTCTAGGTCTGAGGGAAAGAAGCAAAAATTTCTTCCTAACCTCCACAGAAGGTGAAGAGCAAAACTAGTTCAAATTATTTACTTGGTTTAATTCCATCTAGACACTCAATTTTGACTTAAAAAGCTAATGCTGCTTGATTTAGCTACTACATGGGGGGAAACCGTTCCACTAATGCCTTCCTCAATAAAATCAATCCTCTTTTGGTCTTCCTTACATTAAATCTGTCTCCCCAAAGGCTAGTCTGTCCAATGCCCTCAAAGACTCATCCAAATTCAGCTTTAAATGAAGTTTCAGCTAGTTTATATACTTCAGTCAGGTCACTTCTGACCTCACAGGATAAATAATCCCAATTTCACCAATTTCTCCCTATAGGTGAGCACTTCTTTTCTATCAACCCTCCTCCTTGCCCTCAGCTGTATTCTCTCTGATTGAACTTGATCTTCAAATAAGGCAAGAAAAGGTGGACTCTGGACTTGAGGTATTATCTCCCTGGCACTGGACAAGTGGTAATTCTTCCCACTCCTCCCATGGACCTCCAGCTTACCATGTATCAACTTTCATCTCTTCCATTAGCTGCCAAATTGAAAATGAAAATGTTTGATCTACCACTGCCTTGTTCCTTCTCCTTCCCCTGTATTAACCATAGGTAAGTCTATTCTACACCAGTCCTGGAGTGACTCCTCAACTATCACCTTACTAAGGGAACTGCTACAATTTGGGTGCAACAGAGATTGGATTGGTGTGGTGGGGCCTGCTGTCACTGCTGTCCCCAGAATCACTCACCCTCAGGCATGTTAGAGTTCTGTTGCTGCCCTCTTTCTTTGGAGCTTATTAATTAATGGTTGTAAAGCATACTGAAAATGCAAACTGCTAACAATCCATTCATTAAACCTTGAGGATCACTCTACCATTTGCTGCCCTGTCCAGGACAGGTAAGTGGAAAGCAGACTCTCGCAGCTGCCCCTCAAGCATGTCATCTGCATCACAACCCACTGCCACTGACCTCTCTGGGCAGAAACGTGGAGAATTTCCCCCATCAGTGTCAACAATTCCAACACATTTTCAGCATTTGCTTACTATTAAACCTGCCTACTATTAGACTTGTTTTTATGAACTCTTCAAAACCAGGCTGGTTTTCTAAACGAAGGGCCTCATCAAAAGCATCCTGTACTCAATACCTGGGATCCTCCACATGAAGCAAAGCAGCAAACCCGGCTCGCTTTCTCCAGGGGAAAGGCAAGATAGGAAAGCAATGAAGGAGAGAGAAAAACAACAAAGAGCCCTAAAACACCTTCTAATGCTCCCAGGAAACCTCAATATGTTCCTATGTCAGCTAAGGAAGACCACTGCATGTACGTGAGGGAACCTTACGTGCTGGGAAATACCCTGTAATGCCTCTTCTCAAAGCAAAATGCTGCAACATGATGTGGCAACCCTGCCTGCACAGTGGCCACTGCACACAGATGGTACCCCAGCAGCTACCTGGTACGGTGATCTGGATGATGTTCAGCTCGTCTGGTTCGATTTTGATCTGCCTGATCCCACCTAGCTCTCCTGAGGTACCTATGGGGAAAGGCAACGGAAGGCAGTCGCCAACAGGATCCAGTAATGCCATATCTGCCCAATACAGCACCAGTGCAGGGAAAGCGTGACCAGCTGTGACTTCAGTGCCAGCTGAGCTTGCCACAGTAACAAGGCTTCAGCCAAGTGGCCCAGCAGCAGCAAGCCCATGACATGCAGGTACCCAAAGGGACACCTGTGGGCATGGCTTCTGCAAACAGCTTGGCTGGCAGGAGCTGTTGGTGCCCTCAAACTGGCAGCTGTACCTTGTTATATGCTCATTTCCTGGCTTTCTTCACTTAAAATGAACTGGGCCGTCATCAGGGGCTGGTGGAGACACCGGAGGAGCTGTCTCTGGTGGGCAGCTCCTAGCAATTTTAATGCTCCCAAACTCATGCCTGGAACTTGGCCCTATTCTGAGAGGGCTGACTGCAGCTGCATCACACCAAGATGTGACCAGCTGAACCCCAGCAAAATTCAGTGTGGTTTCAAACCCAGCAGATGAAAGCCTGTGCTGACCAGCTGCTCCAGAAGGAGGCTGCCCACAGCGCTCAGCCCAGCTTCCTCTTCTCTCAGGATAAATTTCCTCACTTAGGACGGGACAGATCCACTGCAAGGGGCTGAGTCCCAGCTTGCAGCTTGGAAAGGCAAGACAGCATGGCTTGGTGTGGTGTTTCAATGGGTCCAAGCCCCTAAATTTGTGGAAAAGCACTTCCTTTTCATTCATGGTGCTCAGAATACCGACACTGCTGACTTTTCAGTAGTGGCTTTCAAAGGAACTCAGAGAGTGAAGACTTCCCTTAGCTTTGCATTTAAGCACATGCTTAAGTCTCATTATTTCAATTTATGCATTTTTAAGCCTCAGCTAGAGGGTCAGAGGGTAAGAGCCTTCATCTCTGCATCAATCAAACGGGGATAAAGTCCCTAGAGAACTGCACTGTGGTGCAATTAGGCAACTAATGTCACACATCCAAGTTACTTTGCAGGCAAAGTAACCCTAGTGTGCCCCCAATAACACTGTCTTGCAAGAGAAAATGAATTATTCCTCACCTGGTTCACAGCCTTCAGAAACACTACCCTTCTCAGACCTGAAAGAGAAAGGCAGACAAGAAAGGTGGTCATGGTGTAAGAAAAGAGAGAGCTTAAAACCCAGTGGTGTGTGGAGCGATCCTGGCAGGAGGGAGAAGTGCTGCCTGGCATCACAGAGGGCTGCAGGAGCTACAGAGGGGCCCCAGGGTCACTGCACCCATGGTCCCAGCAGTGGCACAGCATCCATGGCTGCAAGGTCTGCAAGTTTCTCTGCAAATAAGCCCTGCTCTCAAACCCACTCTGGTCCTGCACCCTTGCTGACAGCAGCCCTGCCTCTAGACACCCATGGAGGGAACTGCAGCAGAGAGCTCCTGAAAACAAGAGAGGTTGTTCTTAAGCCCAAAACTTGGTTGGCTCCATCCCTTTGTGACAGAGAGCAGTGCATAAGTATTACTACAATGTGGTCATTCATGGAGGTAAAGAAAATAGGGAGAAAGGAAAAATCAATTGATTTGGTAAATATTTATTCTGTTCAAAGCTTTTCTTCACTGAAAACTGGGCACTATCCCAAGTTCCCTTCTACAGTTAACTTCACATGCTCAGGAACTGACACAAGCTGTTCTGCATCCAAATGAGATTATTTTGCATTCTCAGGATGCACATACTTTCTTGTCTCTCTCTTGAACAAGAACTACCATGGCTCTTTAGCAGTAAGGGACCCAAGGAACCACTCTGGAAAACGCACTCCTCCACAATGTTGGTCCCTCAAGTGGAAGGAAAATCCTTCTGAGCCAGCACCTGTTGGCTCAGGAGGGATGTTCAAAAGTGCTTCTCGCTTGCCTAAATCCACGCAGGAGCATCAGCAGAACAAACTGCAAAACAAGTCCGGAGTGCTCTTCAAATGTTCCTCCTAAATGTGGAAAGGCAAAAAGGATCATTGGTCTAGAAGGTATTGTATATACTATCCAGGAGCCTTGGGAAGGGTTTTAAACACTCCTGCTTCAGGTCAAATTAAACCTTTCACCAAGGAAATTTGGGGGGAGGGCTTCCCTGGGGAGTATGTTACCCCTCGCAGTGTCTGCCCTTCTCCTTGAGTACTGAACACTGCACTTTCCCTGGAGCAGGACTCTGACCTGGAGGCACCATTCCTATGGAAGCACTCCTACCAAGGTACAGAGGTTCCTCATTTGCAGAAAGAAAAAAAAACCAATCTCCCACAAACGCTCCTTTGAAGCTGAAGATACCCAGAGAGCTGGAGACAAATGCAGACTGGGCAGCTGAAGAGGTCTCTGCCCCCCAAAGTTGTGATATTTCAGTACTGGCCCTATTGCCAAGCTCACTCATTGCCTGCCCTAATGCTGCAGGTTCTGCTGTCCCGGATATCCTTTAGAGGCACGCAGCAGCCACATCTGAGGGACAAACTTGAAACAGCACTGGGGAGAACCAGAAGAGACTCCAGCGTGTCACAAGTTCATGTCATCAAAGAGCCAAGAAAGGAAAGCAACCCAAGAGATGTCATGGATGGGACAAAGACAAGTTACCTTATTTTCCCATCCTGACCTGCACAGGTTAGCAACCACACAGCACTGCCTGAAGCTCCAGCTGGTGGAGCTGTCAGTGCTGGGCAGTGAGGCTTTGTGCCAGAGAAGCTGAGGAGCATTCTTCACCCTACTTGTGTGAAGCAAGGCTGGAAGAAGGCTCCTTGTCTTACAGCAGTTCATAATGCTATAAACTACTGCCCTGCCTCTCTTCCATGAAGTGATTTTAAAGGCTAAATTATACCTTGCTTCCACTGAATGAAGAATGAAGGAAACTGGGGCTGTAAAGAGAAAAACACCTCCTGGATCTCCCAGTCTGGGTTGGAAAGCTGTATGCTATGTGATAGATGCTCCTCAGGTGCTGCCAGCATGTTCTGGACCTGTCTGGCTCATGGCATGCTTGTAACAGAAACAGGTACTCTCATAAAAAGCCTCCTGCCCTGCTGGACTGTACAACCCTACCTTTATTAAATGCACTGTCAGGCTCCCTGTGAGCTTTATAAACAAGCAACATTAATTAGCAGGATGCTGTTATGGTGTGGGCTGAGGGTGAATCCTTTAGGTCATGCTTTAACACCAGAGATGGTTCCAGCAGATAATCCCAGGTATGGCCCTCATTTCATCAGTTTTGCTCAAAATTAATGACTAGAAACCTTTGGCTTGCAAAAGGACGGGGCTGCTTGGCCTCCTCCTGTGCTGACTAGCTGTGCCATTGCAGCGGGATCTTAGGGAGGCAGGAAAGCAACACCAATTTAGCCACTCACCTTCCTGTTATGGACTTACAACATCTCCCTGATGCTGCAGCTTACTGAATCACACTCATGGCACCCTCCTGCACCCACTGGACATTGCTGATGAACACATCAGCAACCTGCTGTGCACATCAATAGCCCCAAAATAACTCTCTGAGGGATGTCACCTTGCAGGGAACAGGGAGGGAAGTCCCACTTACCTGCTGCTGGCCTGAGAGGTCCCCACCAGTTCCAGCATGGCCCCGCGGTGAGGCTCGGGGGAGATCTCCCGAGGAGGGCTGGAGGGCTCCAGCTTGGTTGGATCTTTGGTAAATTTGCTTCCTGTTGCCAGGCGTGCATGGTGGGTTTTGGGAGAAAAGCAAAACCAGGATTAGCAACTGGAGATGCCAATGTTGCAGCTTGTTCCCCTCCTAGTCCCAGAGCTGAGCTCAGGGTGGGGGAGTAGGTTTTTGTGCATCACCTGCTTGCCAAGACAAGAATGCTGATTCCATTGGGTTCACATGTCAAAATATTAGCAAGACATTTGCTTAAATCTCTCCATAACTATGTGTGTGCTGGGAAGCCCTGCCAGGAGAGAGCATCTCCAGAAAGGGCAGGCTGATAGGGCAGGGTTCCAAGAGGTAGGGACTAAGGTCAGAAAACCCAGGGCCACGGATCACTGCTGTAGGAGCAAGCCCCAAAGTGGGGAGAGCCCTGTCCCAAGGGAGGGATGTGCTGCACTGGATGTGAGCTCAGCAAAACACAGAGCAGCAGAGACACAGGCAGCCCTGTCTCACAACTCCAAGCCAACCAAGCAGCAGGAGAAATCTCTGTCACAATGACAAAGAGAGGGACAGAAGCATCCTGCCACCATGAAAAACCTCCTCTCTCCCTTCCCTGTTCCTCAGCAGCCTGAAATGAGCTCAAATGAAGCCTCAGCAATGACGTTGGAGATGGAAAGAGTAATTGGAAGGCAGAGTAGGAAATCAAATCAGGCAGGGAAGGTGAGCAAAGAGCTGAAGAATGAAGGCTAGGGGAAGGAGCGATTTAGACTACATTGTGAGGCTGCAGAAACCACAAAGAGTCATGTTAAACAGCCAATATCAAAGGCCCTTTCCGGGTCTCAAAGCACCATCAGAATATCCTCACCCTTCTAAAACATAGCCCATCTATGGGAACATGATGACACTTTCCTTTTGGTTCCAGCCTGCAAGAAAGGGCAGGGCTCTGGCAATAGGATCAACAGAAATATAGAACCTTAAAGATACCATTTATCTACTGACAGTCCAAAAAGCTCCTTTTAATTTGTGCTTTCTATGAACCAAATCTTGTTCTTGCACCAGCAGAGCCTGCCTGAAGCTGCTACCCAGGGGAGTACCAAAAATAGGTTTCCAAGCAGCGGTGGGTATTTTAATTAAAGGGTGAGCAAAACTGTATATGGGGAAGCTTTGGGATACTTCGCAAATGGCAACTTAAAATACAGCTCCACTCAGAAAATAATGTCTTTGCAGAAACAGCACCTCCTGACTCAGCAGATGCTGGGTTTTTTGCACAAGCTGATGTGCTGACGCAAACCACAGAAAGCCAGGTTTAATGGGTTTTGCTTCTGGTAGCCCTTTAGGGACCTGTCAGGGGAGAGGGACCTGCCACCCACCTCAGTTCTGCTGGGTTTGCTTCCTCATCTCCGAATATCCACTTGCACCTCCCTACCATGTAATCCACAAGCTCATAGCCCAGGTCTCCATCAGCAGATCCAGAGCTGATGTGCAGAAGTACACGATGCCTCCCCCAGATACTGTGCAGCCATTATGCAAGGAAAATCCAAGCATCCCAAAACACACTTCAGTGCTCCATCCCTTGGGAATGGGTTGGAGCTTAAAGAAATCCTTTTCTTGAGGAAAAAAGCCATTAATGGCTTTAGACAAAGAAATCCCCCCTGTAGGTGGGACCCCCTCCAGGTTCTGCTGGAGGGCCCCTTTGGGTGGCTCCGGTGTCATCATGCTCAGGAAGCACTCTTAGGGCTGTCATGGGGCCAGAGTGATAATTTGGCTGGCAGAGATATCTGGGAATAAGGTGCCTGGAGACCTGCCAGCATGTGTGGTTGGCAGCTCAGGGGGAAAAAAAAAACCAAAACAACACCCCAAAACATGTCTTTACTTGTGAGCCAAGCCCAGGCAATCCAGGACCCGGGTGTGATAAATTTGGATGCAATGCCATATTCCAGGTGTGGATGAGGGCGATGGGATGAGGGCAGGTTGAGTCTGACAGCATGGGTACCTGTCTCCTTATAAGACTTATAAGATAAGAAGCACTTATCATGGAAACACAGAATCACAGAATGGTTTGGGTTGAAAGAGACCTTAAAGACCATCTTGTTCCACCCCCTGCCACAGGCAGGGACACTTTCCACAATCCCAGATCGCTCCATGCCCCGTTCAACCCGGCCTTGAACACTTCCAGGGATGGGGCAGCCACAGCTTCTCTGGGCAACCTGTGCCAGGGCCTCCCCACCCTCACAGCAAAGATTTAGTCTGGCTTCTCCAGCTCAGAGAAAAAAGGAGTAAAAACACAGAGCAAAGAAGAACTTCCTCCCCACCATTTTGTCACTGAAAAAATGAACTTTTGTTATTTTTTTAAAAAAATGGTCAGCAGCTAGATGATGCCAGCACTTCCCAGTCAAAAAAAAAAAAAAAAAAAGCTTACCAGTGAGGAACACAGCAGTGATTTTGTTCCCCTTAAAAGTACAGATATATGGCACACACTGCCTGTATTGTGGCTCAGCCTGGTTCAGGAGCCAGCCCAGCCTCACACACCAGGAATTCTCGCTTAAACCTTCAAAACTCAATTTTTAAGGGGAGTACAGAGCTTGCACTGATCCCAGGCAAAGGCAATCTCAGCATGTCCTGGTGTAGGGCACAGACAAGGCTTCTCCTTACTGAGCATAACCACACGTGTCCTGCACTTCCTCTGCTTACAGGTGACATTATTTCAACTCTGCTTCTCTGGATAACCTTTCAATTTTGTGGGCAATAAATCAAAGGATTTGGAGAACATACCTGTAAAAATTCTTTCGTCAAACATCCTAGGAGCAAAGGAAAAAAAAAGAATTAGAAATAGATTCCGCTTATGACTGAACTGGAGGTTTAATTAATGAATAGCATTAAACCAGTCAAACTAGCAATTTTTTTCATTCTCTAAAAAAATGGAATTACTTTTTCAGCTAAAAAAAGGCCTTTTAGCCTGTTGTGCAGCCAAGCAACCTTATAGCATATGCTTTTTAACTACAGCACCTCTAAATCTGCTTGTAAGTCATTCTCTTAATTTAACTTAACAAATGAGGCTGCAATAGGCTGGCTTTACCAAAAGAAACAGTGGGACCAAAGCAGTTGTTGCTGGATCTTCACTTTCCAATGCAGACCATTGACCATGATGTCACCTGTCTCCCGAATATTGTATTTTGGTACTACCTGCAACTTTGCTCATAGGAGTAAAGTATGTCCAGGGCCACATCCCACAGCCTGAGCAAAGCAGGACAAAGTGGCTCCTCTACCAACTGACATCAGGAAAGCTAATCCCTTTTAAGATGCCTGAATTCCATTAATATTGGTGATTTTAGCCCCCTCGGGAGCCTTGTCCAGGTGTGCTGGAGATGTGCTGTAGTTTCACACCTCTAGGAAGGGAACAACCCAAGTGCTGCATAGGCAGGGCCTGAATAAATCAATGTATTACAGAGCAGATTTTCCTGAGAGAGAAGCAAAGAGAGATTGCACAGCACAGTGATAACTGGGAATACACCCACTCCTCCCACCCCAGCAGAAAGGCAGACACCTAGACACAGTGCCTGGCCTGTAGGTGACACACTCTCATCGGCAGATACAGAGGATGGGCACGAGTGATTAGTGCAAAATAAGGTGGATGGGAATCCCTGTGAGAATACAGACGTCCCTACCCCCACCCAGGGGCATCACTCCCACCCACCAAATGTCACTGAAGGTGCTGTAACCACCTGAAACGTTTGGGGTGGCATCAGCAAAGTTTGGTGTCCATGACCACTTAAAACCTGAAATGTTTGGGGTGGCATTAGCAAAGTTTGGTGCCCATGATCACTTAAAACAGGGTGACAGAGCTTGAGGGTGGTCATGTTACAGCCAGCTCTGCCACATCCTCTCAAAGAGAGAGAGATGAAAATCCCAGATTTGCAGGGGGAGGAGCTTTCAACTGTCTTTTATGAAAGAGGGTGAAATGAGTTTTTGGTGTCAAAACAAGCCCTGTGAGCACGGAGGGAGCACAGCTCAAACCCCTGACACCCTTGAGCCACACACTCCCCTTTGCCTTCCTTGCCACCCACCTTTTGATGACAAAATGGATGTTGTGCCTCTCCTCCAGTATCCGTTTGAGTTTGGGGACACCATAGGTGCAAGGCCTTTTGAAAGGTATTTTGTCCGGGATGCCAATGATCTCCACTGCCTCCGGGTCACAGGCAATCTTCCGATATGGGACAGGGACCATGTGGTCTAACCCCAAGGCTTCAGCTGAAAGATGAACACGTGCTTTTCATTTACACAAGTGCTTGGTCTTTTACAGGCACTAAAACAGAGGTGTAAAGGCTTGAACTCAAGCAGAGCAAATGCCTTCTGCCCTCTTCTCCGCTCGTCCCAGAAAGTGAGCCCCAGGAGCAGCGCTCCCATGGGAAATGGGACAAAAAGGAAAGCAGCAGTAAACACAGCTAAGTGTCTTCCAAAACTCCCAAACGTGCCCAGTGATGCTCAAACCAGGAGTGAGCTGGCCCAAAGATCATCCCCAGATGCCTTGTGACCCACCACAGCAGGTTGGTGAGCTCTATGATTCACAAGCTGCATAGCACATGGAATTATAGAATCGTTAATGTTGGAAAAACCCTCTAAGATTCATTCCAACTGTTAACCCAGCAGCACCACATTTACCAAACCACGTCCTCAAGTGCCATATCCATATGTTTTTTTGAACATTTCAAGGGATGGTGACTCCATCACCACCCTGGGCAGCCTGTGCCAGTGCCTGACCATCCTTCAGTGAAGAAATTTCCCCCAGCGTCCAAGCTAAACCTTGCCTGGAGCAGCTTGAAGCAATTTCCTCTAATTCTATCACTTGTCACCTGGGAGAAGAAACTGAGCCCCACCTGGTTACAATCTCCTTCAGCTAACTGTAGGGAGCCAGAAGGTCCCCCCAAGCCTCCTTTTTTCCAGGCTGAGCCCCCACAGCTCCCTCAGCTGCTCCTCATCAGACTCGTGCTCCAGACTCTTCCCAAGCTCTGTTACCCTTTGGACACACTCCAGCACCACATATATAAATCATAAGTTAAGGGGCTTGTCTCAAGCCCATATACAACTCACAGGTGACCCAGCACACATCCACAGCCCATCTGGAACTTACGAATTATACAGCCTGATAGGGATGGCACAGCTGAAGAGCCCACCAGCCCCAAGTGATTTCCCAAGCTTCCACCTGCCCAAATGCCCAGGAGCTCCACCAAAAGCACTGCCCATGGCAAAGGGAGTACCAACAACGTCTGCAAGCCACGCACGTGGAGAAAAAAGCAGCTGCAGCAACAACCACCTTCTTTTCGCCTGCCACATTTATGTAAAAGGGCCACATGCCACCACTCCTGGTGCCCCAGCGCTATGATCCAGCATGCCACATTCCCAGACAGGGCTGTTTTACAGCCCAGTTATAAATTCCTTGAGAGTGGTGTGGGGCTCCGAACAGAAATATTGACATAACCTTCAGGAGACACCCAGAAACTGGGAGCTGCTGAGCTAAATGTGTTAGGAAGAGCAGGGAGCTCTAGCATATGGCTTCTGCTGCTGTGTTAGGGAACAAAAATGATTGCTATATAATGATATGCAATCCACAAGCACTGCAGATGCATAATGGGATATTAACTCCTACTCACCATATCTGCTGTTAAACAGAATTTGCACGCACTCCCTAAGGGTGTTGATGTCTTCAGTTTCCTTTATAAAACTGTCCCACTTATCTATCAAAACAAAATACAAGAAATAAGAAACTTCCATATGGTTTGTACACAGCAGATGCACTTTTCTCCTGCAAAGTGCTGCGAAGCAGGAACAAGACTTTAAAAATCATTTCCCTCTTCCTGAGCAAATTTTGCCAAGCTGGCAGATACGGTCTGGGCATCTCCAACCCCAGACCTAAGCATTCTCCTTGGCATGTGCAAAGCAGATTCCTAAGAAATGACGCCACAAAATTTCTCAGCCCTGGAATGAAAGACCCTCTTGGACAGAGCCAACTCCACCTGGAATGAACCCTTGAAAGGTACAGGCCTTTCACAAGTGGATCTTTTCCATCTTCTCCTCTTTCCCAACCTTCCCACCCACATTTTTTCTCCTCTTTAAGGCAGGCATGGGTTTTTAGGCTGCATTTCCTTGGGTGCAGTGGAGGTGGGGAAATGGCAGTCTCCTCCTCACTGCTGATCGCCCCAGACACTGCTGCAGCATGCCACTGGGACTAGTGGGTTTCAGTCATTCTGAAATAACACCAAGTTTTCAGCAGGTATGTGCTATTTGCAGCTGGGGCAAACAGCCTCTCCCAAAGCCGTGCCTTGGTTCCCCGTGCAGGAAGCAGAAACGGGAATTCCCAACCAGCCAGCAGTGCTCAAGGACCACTAGCAGCATCTTGGAATGGCAGCAGAGATGAAGGTCTTGGCTCCGATGCGAGATGCACTGCCTCCAGCACTGCCGAGTGTGTGTGTGGACTGGGAGACTGCTGGGGAGAGACGTGGTGAGGGGAAACCTCTCACTAAGGCTGCCAGCTGCCTTTAATGCTGCAGCAGGACACAGACCTGTCTTGTCATGGACGATGGAGAAGAGGATGCGCTTGGACGAGTGCACATTCTGGATGAGGGGACCTCCGGAGACAGATGATTTCTGTCCTGGACAAGAGGGGAGACAAGGAGAAAGGGCTGATGAGAGCCTGACCAGTGCTCCAGGCACCACAACAAGACCCTGGGTGCTGTCCCCCACCAGTGATGCTGACCCAACCCTTCTGTCTCTCCATGCACCCTGGCCTGTGACACCTGGTGTGGTGCTGGCCAGAACTGATCCCTGCCATCCCCACTCCAGCTGCCTTTCTGGCCCAGTGGTGCAGCACCCGTCATTTTGGGGCAAAAATAAAGGTGTGCCCTGTCAGCACCTTGCAGGCACCCAGGGAAGGGCTGGGGCAGTGCCGCATGGCAAGGGCTCTGCTCATTTCCATCCAGGCCAAGCTCTACCCCGGTTTTACTCCAAGCAACACCAAAATCCCCGGCCTGCCCCCTACCAGGGCCAGGGGCGGGCCGTGCACCAGGCCCTGATCCAAGAGCAAGCTCCAGGCTATTACCACAGCAGTCGCTGTACTCCTGTGAGGAAGGCACCTTCAGCTCTCCCGCCGGCCGCGCCAGCAGCGCCTCGCCCACCGCGGTCGGCCCAGGCAGCCCGGGGGACGCTTCCTGCTTGAGGTCGATGGCGACAGGGGCGGGCAGCGAGACGCCGTAGAGGAAGTTGGTGACAGCAATGGCGGAGGGGGCATCCTGGGAGGTGGATTTGGCCACAGGGCCGTTGGCACCAGAGTCTCGGCTGCCCTTGGAGGCGAGGGAGGAACAAGTTAACTCGATGTTGGGGTTGGGCTCTCGGCTGGGCTCATCTGCTGGCCTGAGGGGAAGGAAGGGAGAAGAGGAGGGAAAAAAAGGTTCCTTTGGGCCTATGGCACTGCTAAGCTGCAAAAAGCAAGGAGGTGGAGGGGGAAGAAGAGCCGTGCCCAGGAGGGTGGGACATGCTGCACCACCAGCTGCCAGGCTCCTTGTTGCGGAGGCCCATGAAGAAGATTACAGGGTTAGAGCACCTCTCCCATTTGGAAAGGCTGAGAGAGTTGAGATTGTTCAGCCTGGAGAAGAGAAGGCTCTGGGGAGAACTTACTCTGGCCTTCCATTACCCAAAGGTACTGGGGAGCTGGAAAGGGACTTTTGACAAAGGCAGGGAGTTACAGGACAATGGGGAACGGCATCAAACTGAAAGAGGGTTGGTTTGGATTGGATATTAGGAAGAAATTCTTCCCTGTGTGGGTGGTGAGGCCCTGACACAGGTTGCCCAGGGAAGCTGTGGCTGCCCCATCCCTGGAAGTGTTCAAGGCCAGGCTGGATGGGGCTTGGAGCAACCTGGGATAGTGGAAAGTATCCCTGCCCACAGCAGGGGCTTGGAATGAGATGGTAAGGTCCCTTCCAACACAAACCATTCTATGGTTCTGTTCTATGGTTCAGAAGTTACATCCATCACCCAAACTCCTGAGCATCTTCAGGCACCTGAATGGTTCTTGTCTTCTTTACGTGGAGCTGGTTAGTCTCACAGTAGTTCAAAGCATTTTTATTAGCTAGGACCAAGCTGCCCAGCTCCATGCCCAGTGCATTTAAAGGGTAAAACCTTTTATGACCACAATTACTTGGCCCCATTGCCTGTGCCAGCCCCCAGCACCCACAGCACATTCAATGGGGAGCTCAGTCAGCCCACATATGAATTTCAGACTGAAGAAACCAACATACTCCGCATGAGACAGAGAGCCACAAGCTCACAGACAGCTCAAATCCTGCGTGTCCTACTTTTAGCTGTCTCAGCCTGATTTTCCAGAAGCATCAAGCCTTTAGAGGAGATATTTGGTCATGCTCAGCATTTTTCTGAATGGATGTGAGGTGCTGCCAGCCAGGCAAATGCAGGGGAAATGCACCTAAAACTACTGAACCCCTTGCGTAAATGTGGCCAAAAGGGAGAGTTTGCTCTGCTGCAGTCCCCCACTTCCTTCCTTGTCTGGCATTAAAAAACCCATTTCAGCCTGGGAAGACACTTGCAGCATTTACCCTGGAAATCCCTCCGGAGACAGAAAAGCACTTAGCTTACCGCAGTGGAAATTTTGGCAGAGACACATAAAAAGATGCAGTTAATGTGCATGTTTACACACACTTTTTATAGAAATGAGCCTGAAATGGACTCAAGCCCCTCAACACGAACAAATGTCTGTGCAAGGCTGGATTTGGCATGGCTGGACCCAGGTTTTTGGGTCTCGAGGAGAAGCTGAGACATGGGAGGCACCCTCCTGCCAGTGCCACACATAATCATCATCTGCCAGTGCTGTAAGATACACCACCGCAAGGGCTCGCTGCTCTCTTGCTCCTTGGAGGTCCCCAAAATTACCTTTTTAGCCTGAAGCGGATGCTGTGGCTGTGCTCCAGGATGGCCATCAGGGATTTCACATCATACTCCAGGGGTTTCTTAAAGCTGATCCCCTCAGGCAAGCCAGTAACTGCCAGTGAGCCTGGCTCTTTCAGGAACCTCTCGTACGGCAAAGGGACCACGCTGCTCTTCCCCATGGCTTCACCTGGGGAGGGGACAGAGTTACACACTGACAAATACCCTGTGCCCCTGACCGTGGCTGAGCTGGGCTGGAGGAGTAAATGCAAGAGCAAGAAAAACCAACAGAACCATTAGGAGAAAAAACCCATTCCTACCTTTGCACTTAGCATGCAAGGCACTCCAATTCCTTTCTAAAAGCGCTAATTAATAAAAAGCTCATAAAAGCCAATAAGCAGATGTCTCATCATTCAGGTTGCACAGTAAAATCCTCAGCTGGGGTCACTTGGCACAAGCCCACCCCTGGGAGTGCCCAGCCATATGCCAGTGAGGTACACGGCCATCAGCAAGGTGGGAGGGAGACAAGCGCTGACAAAGATGGCAGAGGAGCTCGTGATGATTTTCATCTCGTGTTTACTGAGATATTCTGGGAACCTTATTTCTAGTCAGTTTTCTTATTTTACCTCCTGGAAGAACAGAAAGCAGTTTGATTGCTGTTGCTGTCGAGCAGCCTTGATTCACTTTGACAGACAAGGAAACAAATCAAAACCAATAATCTCCCTCCATCCCACTATTCACAGACAGCTTGAACATCGATACATTTGACTGCACAATCACCTCCAGCAGCCCAGAACTCTCACCTGCTCCCCTCAACACTGGCAACACAGTCCCACCACCACGTCCCCACCATGTGCCTCTGGCTCCATTTTACCTGACACCAAAATCTCCCCAAGGAGTCAGGTACAAACTGCTTTCCCTTCCCTGGCAGCGGCAGACAAGCAGCAAGCATTGCCATGACACAGGGATTTTCTAAACCAGATAAAGAGCCTGTGTGCCCAAATCAGGGCTGCCCTACTGTGCTTTGCAGGCAAAACACCATCAGGAAAACAGCCTGCTCTGAAGGATTTCAAGGAATGGCCAAAACCCTCAAGCAGCTCTCTGGGGAAAAATTACTTTGGAAACCAACCCAAGCCCCTGTGATCAATAAACATGGTGCTGAAAGCATGAAGCACAAGAAATAGCCATGCAGGAATGAAACCTGTCTGGCAAAGCAGTGTCCAGATGCAGAACATCTGGTGGCATGATACAATGTCTGCACCTTCATCTCCAGGCTGAGGGACAGACAGAGCAGATTACGGGACCTTTAAGTTGTTGTGGGATTTTATACTGTGGACTTTCTTTTAAATCTTTTCTTTTTTCTCTCTTCTTAAACAAACCCCCAAAAAATGTCAAGACCAAAAGATCTTACAAAAATACTGCAAATCTTGTGACACTGCCAGCAAGTCCTTATTAAAAGTGATTTCTTTAACATGCCCTTTGAAGGAATGCATTATAACTAACGATGTGCAACTTGCATGAGCCATTAAGGCTTCTTATAGGGAGGATTGATAATATTTTAATTAAGCAAATAACGTAAGTTTTAAAATAAGCCTTTGAACCAGAACACCATGAGTTTACTTTCTGCAAGCTGACAGTTTCCCTGCCCCAACACGTTGGCTCTAGCAGCTCTCCACCTCCCTTTCATCACCTCTCTTCATGACTGGGAGAAGCTCCCAATGTCCACAGTGGCTCCTTATCAACCCAGTGCTCAAGAAATCCCCAAACATATTTTTATGGGGACCATGTTATTGTCAAGGTGACCTTCAGAAGCCTTGTGCTGCTGCACAGAGACTCGTGGTTTGGCTAAAGAGACAGTAACCATCACTAATGCCTGTTTAATAGAAGCCACTGGTAATCAGTCATCCTGTTGGTGCAGAGATTACCCGGCTCTGGAGGGAATCTTTTTGACTGAGCATTCTTTAAGGTCCTTTTCATTGATGAAAGGATAAAAAAAAAGCCCTAAGAATCATAATTGTTAAACTCTCACAGTCCTCTCAGTGCTAGGAACAGAATCACCCTGGGGCCTTTACTATCTCCTGTGTATTTCACCCCACTCATGCAGGAGAGGCTCTTCCCAGTGGGAATGAAGGGAGGGGAGCAAGCAGCTTCATCAGGTTTCACCACAGAGCAGCTCAAGGATGGAAACAGCTGATATTACTGAGGCAGCAAGCATAGGCAGTGCCAAATTACACCCAGTGCCCAAGCCAAAACTACTGTCCCAGGGATGCCCAACCTTCTTCTGCTATGGCAATGCTGGCCATGCTGGGTTGAGGGCGTGGCCAGTGTGTCCCCATGCACCTCCACACACCTTGGAATGGTAAAGAGCCTTACTAATCATCCGATGGATAGGCTGCCTGGTTCATAAACCCCATGCAGATGCACCCTGATCAAGCTTTTCTAATGCAATTATATATTTATTGTATGTCAGATTTTAGTAATTCACATATTCCCAAGAGGACAGTAAAGTTTGGCACTGTCCCAGCAGCAGGACAATGAGACCTGCAGCTTGGAGAGGGAGCTCACCAGCAAAAAACACCCTCTCCATTCTGTTCTCTTGGTTCCTCTGCATCATCCCTTCCTTCATTCTTGGGCCCAGCCTTTGGAAGGCAGCAATAGCATCTAATTGCTCCCATTAATGGGAATATTGCCTCTAAGTCCTTTAAGTGGCTTCAGAAGATTTCAGTGACTGTCTGTCTGAGGGGAGAAGGGATGCCATCTCCCTTTTCTGTCTGTGAAGCCTGTGGAAGATGCCAGCAATAGTCAGCAGCAGCAACCCCTGCATGTGAGCCCAGCACAGCTGGTGACAACTCCCATTATCCCCTTTCTGTTGTGAGGGAATGCCCATTCCCAAATCACATACACCAACAGGGGCAAAGCCTGCCCTTTCCACTCAGGGAGACCTTGACAGCCCCAGCAGGGCTCTACCAGGCCCTGAATCTCAGAGGGTGACGGGGAGCTGCAGCCAGAAAAGCCAACATCCAGTTCTGCAGCGGTCCAGCCACAGGGCCTGAACTCCCCCAAAGCATCATACAGAACTAACACAACCTGCTCAGCACCATGGGGGAATAATTTGGGCTCTGTTTCCCCAAGCCAACACTGTTTTTCCTGCCCTGACCAGCACAGATCTAGAAGGGCTGCCAGGGGATGAGCCAGCAGCATGGCCACTACCGCCAGCTGCTCCACAGGGGTTCCAATGGGTCCCTGTGAGCGAGAAGAAGGTGCTGCTGCTGCTCAAGCCACTGCAGACTGGGCCTGGAAGGAGCTCTGCAACCCACTGGGTTCTGTATCAACAGCCATATGGTCATCTACATTTTAATTGCAGAAGCTTTATTCCTGGGGATGATGCATGTGCTGGAACAGCACCACTTCGTCTCTTGAAGTTGGGGCTGCAGGGCCATGTGCTAGAAAATCATCTGTTTTCCTTTTAAATAGACTTGCCAGGGAAAAGAGGGAGTGAATCTGCAGAGCTCCAACACACTGCTAGGAAAGAGGTGCTGTGGATGCAGTGGCAGGGATAAAGGTGTGCTTGGAAATCACATGCAGGGCATCACAGAGGCTTCCCCTGGTCAGGGGAGACAAAGGATGCTTCATCCAGCATAGCATTTTTTTTGGCTCAGTTTGGGGCACTGGAAAACTAAGAAGCAGTAGCCAAATCCCATCTCAGTGCAGCGCTCACTCTATGCAGGAGCACATTCCACCATGCTGCCCCTGCCAGGCACCTCCTCCCATGCCGAGGAGCAGGGCTGGCAATGAAAGCTGCATCTAGTGGCAGTGCTGGGCAGCTCAGCGAGCCCCAGAGACATTCCACATCCCCAAAGGGAAGCATGAAGGTTCTTACTATAAAGCACATCAAACACTTCCTCTACCATCTTCCTGAGGAGGTACACATCTGATCCCTGGTCCGGGGAGACCCTGAGCACCCTTTGCCCGCAATCCTTTGCCTTCTTCTGCACCTCCGCGTCCTGCTCCTTCCTCTGCTGGATTCCTGCGGGGGAGAGGAGAAAACAGGAGTCACTGTGGTGAGAAGGGGTGATGCCTCTGGCTCAGCAGGCAGCTGCTCCAGGTGTCCCACCCACCTCAGGCCCCAGCCTGGATGAGATCACACTGGGTTGATCCCAGCAGCCCCCAACGTGCAGGGAAAGGTGCTGGCAATGGGCAGTGGTAGCAGCAGCAGGGTCACTAATCCTGTGCCTTCCCCCTTTTCCCTGGCTTTTCCCACTCAGCTGGAGTGAAACAGTTATGACTAATTGGGCAGTCCATTTCTAGTCTCTGGTTTCAATCTGCTTAGCCTTCAATCTCTCAGGAAAAGAAAATCCGCCTTTCTTGGAGGCTTTTTTACCCTTCGGCATCACATAGCTCAGTAATACCAGCTATATCCTGCTAATTTCCCCCATTAAACTTCAAATAAAGCATATCTTCGGCATTGACTTCTTTGCATCTCTAAATGCACAGAAAATTAAACACTACAAATGCATTATTGCTGTTCTATCCACAGTGATTTGCAAGGGATTTTCGGTGACAAAGGACTAATTCCTTCATCATCCTCGACAGACTCCTACTGGCAATCGGTCCTGGATGCTGCCTGGGTGCTCAAGGAGCTCATAAATCCTCCTGCGAAAAAAGCCCATGGCTGGGACATCACGGGGAATGGGAGGGAGCAACATGGGATACACACGGAACTAGACATAAGAAAGTAAAGAGTCACCCTGCCACCCCTGTAAAGCTACACATGCCTCCCACAGCATGGCAAAACAGGCCCTGGAAAACTTTTTTGGGGTGTTTCACCAAGGTTGTGAAATGCATCTGCATCCTCCAAGTACTGCCTCTCCCTCCTCCACTGACATTAATTCTGATCACTGTCAATTCCTTCCATGCACCAAGAAAGGCTGAACCAGAGGTTCAGATAAAGGAGGGTGTTCCAGCGAGGTCTGTATCCCAGAGAGATAAGAGGCTTCTTACAGCTCCAAGTGATGTCTGCTTTAGATTAATTCAGATCTTTCTAAGAGGGCAGCAAGAAATCAGAGGCACTTCCAGGGATACTTTGCACTGTGTGCCAGTTGTAAGAGCTTTATGGAGTGCAGTTGAGGCTGGGCCTGTATAATTCAAGACAGAGTTATCACATTTCACCCTGTCTGCAGCATCAGCCACTTTACTCCAACCCATGCTCAAGATTTCTGTTTTCAACCAGACATGACTATTTCTTTTTCACAAAGGTATAAATGAAACCAAATAGAGGGGAATCAGGACCTAGTGCCAGGTGCTTTGCCCCAGCACAGTGGTAGGTCATCAACCAGGATATATCACAGAATCAGAGAACAGTTTGGGTTGAAAGAGACCTTAAAGACCATCTCATTCCACCCTCCTGCCATGGGCAGAGATATCGTCCACTAGACCAAGTTGCTCCAAGCCCTGTTCAGCCTGGTCTTGAACACTTCCAGGGATGGAGCAGCCACAGTTTCTCTGGGCAACCTATCCCAGTAACTCACAACACTCAAAAGAAGAATTCTGTACTAACATCTAATCTAAATCTCTCCCCTTTTAGTTTAAAACCATTCTCCCTTGTTCTACCATTATCTGCCTGGGCAAAAAGTCACTCTCCCTCTTTTTTATAAGCCCCCTTTAGGTACTGGAAGGGGATCTCAGGATTCTCTGGACCCTTCTCTTCTCCAGACTGAACAACCTCTCTCAGCCTGAGGAAACACAAGGGAGTTCCCTCCCTTTGGTCACTCCACTGCCATCCACATCTTGTGGGTGGTGAGAAGAGAAGGCAGAGTTGCCCATGAATGTAGGAAACATTCCCCAAATGCCTCCTGTCCTGCAGAATGCAGTGGTGGATAACTAACGGCGTCTCTTGTGAGAGAATGGAATAGTGGAGCTGGCCAGGAGCTGCCCAGGGCAGCAGGACCAGAGGCTGGGCAGAGCCATGGCAGAGAGCTGCTCCTGCAGGGCCATGCTGTGAACAACCCAAGCAGACAGTGACCTGGGCAGCTTCACAGCACTGGTGTCACCAGAGCAAACCCCTCCTGAACGATCTCTCCAATGGATTAAGCACCTATGTGGTTTCTGTCAACAGCAGGTGTTTCTCTCCACTGACATCCCACTGTGAACAGATCTGGGTCTGGTGTCCTCAGCACCACCGAAACTAGATCCCATTCCAGCTTCTGCACTGAGTGAGAAAAGCAGTAGCTAGCATGCTGGGGATGATGCTGTCCAAGAAACAAGGTCCCTGTTCACAGAATGGCTCCCACCCTCCTTTCTGCTCCCAGACTGTTTTTTGGAAACTGGCAGAGATACAGAGCTGGGACAGAAGGCTTGCAACACACAAGTATCCCTCAGATACTTGGTGAATCTGATCTGAGACCAGGGGAACACAGCTCCTCTCCTGCCCAAGGTATCCTGTCATCACTGTTCACCCCTTAAAAATATAAGCAACTCCACAACCAACACTTCCAGCTACCAAATCCATTCCTGTTCTTCCAAACCCAGGAAAAAAGCCTTGGACCAAGAAAGTCCTTCTGCTCCTGGGAGGATCACTAGGACAAACTATTTCTGCTAAGTCCTCAAAAAATACTCCAGCACTCTGGCAGCACTGCCAGAGACTAACAGCACCAGGGCAGCACAGCAGGCATCCAGCCCTGAGGCACCTCAGGGATTCTTTAGGAGAGAAGAGCCAGGGCATGCAGTGCCCTCCCTGGCAGGGGACGGGCTCTGGCTGCAGCTCCCTCCCAATTTCTCCATCACTTCAAACACCACTCCAGCCCCATGGACAGACAGACAGCACCGTGGTGACCCCGAACCGCAACCCCTCCGTGGGCAGGAGGAGTCACGGCTGCCACAGCTGGAGCACCAACCTCGGCGTGGAAGATGGTGCCATTGCGGATACTCACTGCAAAACTTCTGGAAGTCAGCCTGCAGCTCCTTGCGGGCACTGAGGAAGACCCGTCCCTTCTCAGTGCCCACCACGAAGGCACTCTCCTCATGGATGGCGATGCAGGCCACCTCCGCGTTCAGCTTGGAGAGTGCCGAGCACTGTTGGAGGCATCAGATCAGCACAGCACAGGATGGGGGAGCATCCCTACTTCCCACCCCTTGTCATTACCCAGTGGGATTTTTTTCTTCCCATCGAAAGGTTCTTCCATCAAAAGCAGTGTTCTGGTTTATGTCAGAATTTCATGGGTTTATGACATCCCCTAAAAATTTCGGTGACCTTACAGCTCTGCAAAAATACCCAGCTGGAAAACAAGAACTATTTACCCATCATTTTATTTCACTTTTTCCTGTCCTAAAAATAAACATTTTCTTGCATTTCTTTAAAAAAAAACATTCCTGAAAAAAAAAAAAATCTAAGAAAAAACCCACACCACAACCGATAAAAATTTGTATTTTTCCACCAGCTCTAATGGAATAAGGAACACAGGAATCTTATTTCAGCTGCAGAACACTAATATGGTCAAAGTCCAGATTAGTTGAACAATTCTTCTTGTACAGTTATGCAAAACAATAAAGAGATGGAAAAAACTTCTTCCATTAATCCATTTTATGTAACATGCCCTTCCTGCTCTACATAATACACACGTATATGCATTTTTATTAGTATTTTTTATGTTATAATAGTTACTCAGTGCCAGCAGCCTGAGTCATATTCCTATAGCTACAGCACTGGTGCTAGGAAGATGCTACCCCCAGGTCATGATTTAAATGGGTAAAAAAGGGGGGATTTTCCCAGCATCAGCCCTGGTTAGGCACATCAACAACCCCACAGAGGAGTCAGAGGATGCTGGCAGCCAGGGAGGGAGCAGGAGAGCTGGGGGGTTACATGGGCCAACCCCCCCGAGCTACCTTCAGCTCCCTGCACGCCTGTACAGTGAGCTTCACTTGTGTGGGCTTAAACCAGCTTCTGTACTAGGTCATTTTATCTCCTGCGCACCTTCTTCAAGGAGGCCTTGAATCAAATCCCACAAAACAGACATTTTTAAGAAACCTCCTTTCAAAACCCAGTTGCAAAGACAAGTATTTTGCTCAAAAAGTCCAAAGCTCAAAAAATAAAGGCAAAAACTGAGGTATGTGAGTTTTGGATGCAGAACAAATCCAAACCCCAAGCCTGCTTGGTGACATGCATGTGGCCCTGTAGTTTATTTACCAGGCACACAGGCAGCTAGGTCTGAGTGAGCACCAGAGCCTGCCACTGGTGAAGTGCTGGGAAAAAGGCTGAATTTCAGGAGCAGACTGGCTCCCTGGCCCTAGTGTAAGCACCTAACAAGGACTGCATAATAATGTATGTTCGTTAAGAAGCCAAACTATGGTAACATAATTCGCTGTACAGGGTGGCATGTATACAAATCATCAAAGCTGCTTGGGGTGTGTAGGCTCCAGGAACCTGCTCCTCAGTGGGGTGGTGATGTCAAAGAGAAGGAAATTGGTATTAATGAAAAAACCTCTACCCGCATAGAGAGGAAAACATATCCTAGATAAATGCATTACATATGACTTGACTTTAAAAAGAGAGAGCTATTTAGCACATCTCATTGCATTAGACGTTTGTTACTACACATCTGCTTTCCCTTCTTGATCACATTCACAGTTAAAAATAAGATTAGCTCTGGTCCACGAGACTTAATCCAGACAGTTATCTTGTTTATGTAAGCACAGCTGACTTAGGCAAGGTTTCCACTGGGAATTCTACGTCAAAAGATATGAAAGTTATTTTCTTTGTTCTCAGAGATAAAAAGGCATTGTTCTGCTGTTGTGTAAATGCTCACGGTAACATAGGTAAAACAGCAAGAAAAAAAAGCCAACCACCCTACAGCTAGCTGATACCAACATAAATATTAATGGGAAAATAATACACATCTGAGATTAACTTGTGCTGATTTTATGATCCTTATGGCTGTCAGGGCAGGAAAGGGTTTTTATTTCCCAGCTCCAGCAGTTCCCTGGGCTTTCCAGCAGCAGAGGAGAGCGGAATGAGCTCACCAGGCATCCTGTGCCAGCCCTGCACCCAGACAGCCTCGCTAAATGGAAGCCAAAGGAGGGAGGGGGATGGGGACAGGGGTGCCACTGGCCTCTTACCATGGAGTCTAAGGCAGACACTAAGCTGGTGATGATTTCATCTCTCTGGGGAAAAACCATATTCCATTGGTCAGCTCTGGAGGTGGTGAGTGTCACATCTAAAGGCTTCCCTGCCAAGGCCATATTCACCTGAAAATAGAAAAAAGTAAAAGAGCTATGCATCACTGTTACTAACAGAGAGCTGGAGCTCAGCATCACCACAGTAGCCCCACTACCATCGTGTGCTATGGGTGCAATGCTGGCACAGGGACACAGGGGAAACTGAGGCATGCAGAGAGGCCAGAGCAGCCTGAACCCCACGATCCTCATGAGTCCTCTGCATGAGGCAGATAACTGCAGAAGCTGTTGGTCTGTAATCGAACCCTGGGGCCGATGCTGTGTGTACCAGCCGTGGCCAGGTCATCTCTGCCTTTGGAGCTCACCCTCGAGGAGATGCCACCACTGCGCAGGGGCCACTGAAGCAGCTGCATGGTGGGACACCCCAGATGTCCAGCCTGCAGCCATGCAAGCCAGAGGATGCAGTGCTGAAGTGGACACAGAGCACTCCTGTGCCCAAGCTCTGATGGCATCCGTGAGCAGGGGGTGATGGCTCTGTCCCCACGAAGACACCGTGCTGACCATCCTTGTGCCTCCTGCTCTAAATCCTGGGCAAGAGGAGAGCCTGGCACCCAAAAGTGGCCCTGAAACAGGTCAAAGCCACAGGGTGCTCTGCTTTCACCCCAGGGGAGAGATGCAGCTCATGGCAAGGGATTCCCTCATCAAATCACGCCACTCTGCAGTTCTTGGTGTCAGGCGGAACAGGATGAGGTGGTGTGCAGGGACCACACATCTGAAAAGAGGCTCAGCCCCAGAATCTCCATTCCTCACAGCCAAATGGGGAAAAATGCTGGGATCCAGCTACAAGTGCAGCAACAGCACCTTAGTGTTCATGTCTCATCGCAACTCATGGTAATGCAATGCTGCAGGAAAACTAAGGCAAGGTCTCACCCTGCTTGAGACACCCATGCTGGGACACCCACTCTGAAGACAGCATCACCCCCAGCACCCAACACATCCCTCCCAGCTCTCACCCCTCCATCTGGAGGGCAGTGTCGCACCACTCAGCTTTAATCCTGCGAATAAAGGGCGGCAAGTTAGCTCAGGAGCCACTGGAACCAGATCATAAATCATGTGCTCGCAAATGAATGGAAGAGGCTAGAGAATCCCTAACAAGGCTGGATGGGCAGAAGGAGGGGAATATGAATGAAGCTGCCTGCACATAACTCAATTTGCCACTCAGTTGATAACCACAGCTGCCCAGACGCACTGAAAACATGGCTTAAAGGCAACAGCAAATTCCCAAATTCACCTCCCTGCCCTAGTTTGCACCTGTACCCAAGCAGAGGGCATTTGAATACAAAGCAGAGCTGTGCTGCCCCATGAAACTGGGGAAATGGTAGATTTTGGCCCAAAATAACAAGCTCCTCCACACTGGCATCTCTGCAGGTGCCTGAGCACGCACATGCTATGAAAGAATCACAGAATTTGGGTTGGAAGGGACTTTAATGGTCATCTCATTCCACCCCCCTGCCATGGGCAGGGACACCTTCCACTATCCCAGGTTGCTCCAAGCCCTGTCCAACCTGGCCTTGAACACTTCCTGCATGGGGCAGCCACAGCTTCCCTGGGCAAACTTTTATAAGGGTCTGCAACAAGCTAATGAAGAGGGGAGACAAATCCCACTAAACAGTAACGACTGAATTTCAGGAATTGCTCTGGATGAGCCCTCCAGGTTTTTCCCCCATGTTGCCAGCTCCTGAAAGCAGCCAAGCAGCACTGGGGCTCCACTGGCACCTGCAGATGGCAGAGCTGGAACCTCAGCCCCACTAACGGTCACCTAGGAAAATCCTTTTCCACCATGTGACACTTTCTAACAAAGCTGATGGACATCTCCTCCAGGATGATCTTGGAGGGAAAGAACCTGGCCTAACTAGGCATCAGGTTGGAAAATAAAGCAGGAAACTGAACGTATGGTCCTGCAGCTGGACACAGACCCCAGGTGTCCCCATACTGGGGACAGGTCTCTGCCAGGCACCTCCTCTTCACCATCACAAGAAGCTGCAGCAACACCAGGAAGCAATCTGCCTTGCTCCAGCCCTGCAGGTTGTGCATGCATGGATGGACAGACAGACAGATCAGAGCTCATTTCATCTGTAGTCTCCCAAGCAGCTTTCTGAGCACAGCTCTGAAGGAGTAGGGAAACTTGAACTTGAAATTCCCTATTTTCATGGATGCTGTGTTAGTAAGAGGTGCCTTGTTGCAATTGGCAGGAAACAGCAAGGTGCTGGTGGTGCCAATGCTGGGCACCAAGCTGAGCTGGGGACCAGCCTTTGCCTTCCTCCAGGGTGCACCACCCCCTTCTTAACTCCTCCAAGCACTTGCTTAGAAAACAGCCTTACTTTGATGCCCATACATGTTTCTGAGTGCCCTATTTATTATTAAACATGACTGCTATGACACGGACATTCTGTTGCCTTCTAGCAGCATTTTGGAGAACCAGGCCCTGCCTTGGTGGGGCTGGTTGCCTCCCCTCGCAGATGGGGGACCAACCTGCTCAGCCACGGCCTCCCACAGGAATCAGCACCTCCAGGGAAGAGAAGCTCCTCTCTTAGCTGCAAAAAGCAAAGCCACAAGCTGGATCTGGCTGCAGAGAGGGAACCAATAGGAAAGACTGGGATAAAATCAATGGGGAGTGGGGCAGGGTCCCTGCATCCCCTTCCTATCCTGCAGGAGATCAGGACAAAATAACCCCTTTCTCCTGGCTGATTGTTTACTAAGTAAAAGTGAGAATCACTCAACAAGAAAAAAAAACATAACAAAAAGATGACCCAAGTAACACATTGGGATTTTAAGGGATGGGGGGACACAACATTCCAGTAAAGCTTTTAATCATTTGTGGTCACAAAAAGCATGACAGTGGATTTAGAAAAGGGTGGAATAAAAGGGAGGAAAGAAAATTCCACCAGCAAGTGCTAGGGTTATTTAAATCAAATTAAGACATAGGGCTTGAAGTTGTTTGTCTAATTAAAGGGAAAGCATTCTTTCGGAAAACTAGGGCAAACCATTCTTACAGCAGTTTGGGCTGGCGACAGGGAGCAAGGTGGGCAGGATGGGTGCAGAGCATCCTGCCCCACTTCCTGGGGCTCCACACGCCTGTCCTACTGAAATCCCTCCCTGGGACATCACCAAAGGGCTGATGTCACACAGCAGTCCTGCTCCAGGCACAGCCCCATCGCACCTCTGCACACTGAGTCTCAACCCCAGGAGCAAAGGTTGGCTCAGGGACCCCCACGCCACTGTCACGGGGCCAAAGCAAACATCTGCAGATTGCTTTTACATTTTTTAGTTTTTTCTTTTTAAAGTTATCAAATTTTATTATTTTTAAATTATTTCTCGTCCGCAAAATAATCTCAGGGGAACAGGGTGCTGTGCAACAGCCGGCACAGGATGTCACCTCCTGCTTGGCTCTTACAACATCTCCCTTGACAATCCTGGGAAAGATTAGAAACTTGGCCCCGGGGGAGTTTCACTCATGAATCACCTGCGCTGCAGCAAAGGAAAAACCAGGTACTTTGGGAGGCTCATGAATTCCTGTGGAATGGGCCAGGAGCCCCCCAGCCCTGCACCCACAGGAGGCACATCCCCTCCCCAGTCCCTCTAACATTTCCATGGGGCAGCATCTCCCCAAGATAAACATCCTCCAGTCATGCATCCCGCATCGCCATTTCCAAACCCTATGGAGCTAACAAAACAGTAAAAAAATCCCCCACCAGTAAGCCAATGACAACCCTCCAAAGGAAATTTCCTGCCAGAAAGCTGTTATTATACCCCTCAAATTATAAACAGGTCCCATTAGGAGAAGTAGAGGGGGTTTATGTGATCAGCAAGTCTCACGGTACACCCCCGGCCCACGCAAAGACTGAACTCGCAGGGTACTCCTGGTGTTAAGAATGGGAGAGTTTTCATCCTGCTTCTTCTTCCTTATCTTTCCAAGTCTTACAGTGATTTTCAACCCCATGTCACAGCCAGAAGCAACAGCATCTTATCTATTAAGCTGAGCTGGTGTTTCCACACTGCCATGGTCCTTGAAACAAACCCTGCATCACCATCCTCCCCTTGCCCCTCACCTTGCTGTGCGTGAAAGCCTTATATAGCGTAAATCCCCAAAATCCTCAAGGGAAGCTGAACATTTGTCCAGGACTTGCGAATCTGGACTGAATTACTGGCTCTCCCCATACTTTTACTCCTCTGGGCCACCCTTGCCAGCAAAAAAAAAGGCAAGGCAATGCCCCTTTTTTGGGAATTATCCAGGGCCAAACCCAGTGCAGAGTGGGAGATGATGTGAGATGGGAACAACTAAATGCCCAGGAGGGATGGAGCACATCCTGCAATTGCTGCTTGTTACATTGACTTCTGCCAGTACTGAGGTTTTTGCTACCAATACTGAACCACAGAATCATGGAACGGTTTGGTTTGCAAGGGACCTTAAAAGTCCATCACATTCCAATCCCCTGCCATGGGCAGAGACACTTTCTGCTGGACCAGGTGCTCAAAGCCCTGCCCGAACTGGCCTAGAACATGTTGGGTTTAAACTAATTAATTTGTTTTTTCTTGTTGGTCTACTGTGTCTTACAAATATAACTCTGCCCATTCCCACCATGTGAAGCATCTCTTGTACTGAGGACCTGGGAAGGATATTAGACCTCAAAACCATCTTGGGGAAAAGCATCCTCAGTCTGGTGCCCTGACCCAAACCCATTGGTGATGTCATGGTCACATATTGCAGCTCAGCCCTTAAGCTACCAACTACACCCAAGGGCAACACGTTGAAGAGCACTGGCTCAGACTCAGCACCCAGCAAGGGAGAAGCAAAAAGCTAGGGAACATCACAGAGAGCCCTACAGAGACGCTGCCACTGCTGCCTGCTTGCCCTATGGGGATCCTAACATCCCATGAAAATCCCCCCCTGCCTGCCCACCTGGAATGTTTACAAAGCCTCCGATGGTGTGGACCAGTTCCCCGTTCAGAGAGCTAAACAGGAATCAAAATTAATGAGAACTTTGGCTATTCAGCACACTGGGGGTTAAAGAAGAGAAGGAAAAAAAGAGGAAAACAAAAATTGACCATTGCACTGATCCTGCCGGCTGTTCCACACAATAGTGGCAGGAAATGATCTGCTTATTCATTTTTCCAGGAAAATTCTACCTGTTGCCTCAGCGGTTCTGATGAGATGATGGGAGGCCCAAATGAACCAACCCCAGTTCCAGCAAAACAAAAAGAAAAAACATATATTATATATATATAAAAATCTCGATGAAATATAGCTTTTATATATATATTTAAAAAATATTTATTTATTTATACATATATAGACATATTTTAGAAGTAGGTTTTCAGATGGATTACAGGCCCTTTACCCTCCTGGGTAGTGGAGGGGCAGCCTGGGGGTATATTAGAGCAGGGGAGAGCACACCTGGGGGTGGGACACTTTTAAAGGTACTTGGGTTTCTTGGCCACCCGAAATGCTTGACGGGCTGCAGGATGTTGGGCACCACATTCAGCCATCTCCATCCTCCCAGGACCAGGACTAGTGCCCTCAAGCACATCTGCTGGGAGGACACTTCCAGCCCATGAGCATAATGATGAGATGACAATGATTTTATTTGTAATTGCCTGTTACTCCATGAGGGAACATTTAAAGGAATTTTTAAAGCTTACACTGGCTCTGGAAGATACTTAAGCAATTATCCCTGGCTATCATTAAACACGTTTTAAAATAAATCAAGAGTCATCCTGATTGGAGTCAGAGGGAGAAATAATATCCTTTGCTAGTACCAGGACAGTGTCCCCACTCCAAGTGAGGGGCCCATCCCTGTGTCCCATCCAGGGATATGGCTTTGGGGCAGGACCCACACTAAGCATTATCTCACCAGTGAGGAAGGGGCAGTGACTCAGAGGGGATTTCCCTGTCCCACTCCATCCCAGGGATTTTGGAGGTCCCTTTCTTGCAGGTAGTTGTGATCAGTGCCTGGTGAGCTGGAGCCGTTTGAGCAAACAGCCCTGGAAACCACATCAGCCACAGCAAGGGCAAAAGCTAGAGTAGGGACCAGGCTTCACCATCCAGTTGTGTTTTATTTCTAATTGCTTAAGCAAACACTGGTATCAGTGGAGCAGATGTGACCAAAGCCATCTTGGACGCAGGAGCACTGTAACGTGGTCCCATGCTTGCCGAATCGCTGTCCTTGGGGTTTTGCTGCAGTGATGGAGACACCTGCTCCACGTGGGCAATTTGCTTTAACCCACCTGTCCTGCCCAGCTAAACCCTAATCCCTCACACCTAATTCAGTGCCAGCCTTCAGCCTCTGTGGCCACATCATCTCCACCTCAAGGCATGCAAATCATGCCCATGCCAGGATGGTTTACTGCATCCCCAACAGGTGGTTGGTGAGCTGCACCATTAGCACCAATGTCAGTGGTACAGCAGATATAACTGGCCCAGGGCACTCACAAAATGCCCAGAAATACCCTCAACTGTCTAAATATCCTGAAAAGCCCTAATCCATGCCCTGTGTGTGGGTGCCCCTGCAGCACAGCCCTCCTGGGACAGGCAAGGAGCTCTGGGTTTTGAGGGACCCCAGGTGCCATGCTGCTGATATCCCCGGTGTGAGAAGCATCTGCTGAGGACACATCTGATCCCCTAAACACGGGTGTCCATGCACCCCCAGTCCCAAACCTGGTCCATCTGCTGCCCCATAACTGCTGCCACATCTTTCCACACATCCAAAAATTCCCTTTTATTTTGCTACTTATCACAGAATGAACTAGATTGGA
>VWPU01003910.1:0-137669 GCA_013398955.1 Callaeas wilsoni
GCCAGCCCGGAGCGGCTCCCGCCCTCCGGGACGAGCCGCCCGCGCCCCCGCCGCAGCGCTCGCCTTGCCCGGGGCCTTTCCCGGGTGAGCCCGAGCGTGTCCCGCCCGCCGGCCCCCCGCTGCCCGCACGGCTGTGCCGAGCGGGGCAGTGCCGGCAGGCCGGAGCTGATCCGCCCGCCTCTCCCGGCCTCTGCCGGGCAGCCGGGATGTGCTCCCTGCCGCTCCCCTCCCACTCGCCCCCTTCCCTCGCAGGAGCCTTCCGCGCCTAGTTTAATGGCTTTGCAAAGAAAGCCAGGCAGAAGAGCACTTTCCTCAGTGGCGGTGGTCAGACCATGACCTAACTCACCATGAACTTGGAAGGGCTTGAAATGATAGCGGTGTTGATCGTGATTGTGCTTTTTGTAAAAGTGTTGGAACAGTTTGGGCTGATTGAAGCAGGTTTAGAAGGTAAGGGAGTGCTTTTCAGTGGCTCGTCATTTTTGTGTTCTGGTTATTCTCTTGCAGCGAGGCAGGAGCACCTGTAAATTGGATGTAAGGCACTACCTGAGTCACCTCGAGAGCGACGTGCACATCAGTGGCTGTTGTGGATGTTGGTTGTGGTTTACTTTTGCAGAGAAAATAAACTGGTATCCAGAAAACTGCCAGTATAAACTTAGGTGTTAAAGTCTGAATCTCTTATTTCTGTTTTAAATCTGTGAACTTAAAGTAGTGGAGGGTAAAAGCAGATTTTAGGATGATTACAGGCAATCATTTTGCCTTCAAACTGTCTTGTAGTCAAAATTGTTTTGTAATGTATTCACATTAACATCGTCTGTACTAGAATTGTTTTAAGATCAAGATATATCTTTTATAGTATTTAAAAACCTGTTGAATATTTGATTTACTGTTACTGTTTTAAACTGTGCTTGAGGAAGAACTACAATACTCAGATTCAAACTAAGCAACTTGAACATTCACTAAGGGCAATCAAGTGCAAATTTTATTGCTTGATGCTTTGTTTTTCTTAGATCCTGTCCTCTATTAGCAATATTGGTTTTTTATAAAGCAGTAAAAATGAAAAACAAGAAGCTTACTTTATTTTAAATGTGCTTTTTACATGTGGAATAGTGGAATATTGATTATTTTTACCTTATTTCTAAGAGAGCTGTTATTCTTACCATATGAAGAGTTAGACTAAAAAAATCACTGCTTGCAGCATGGTCGATAATGTAATGACAATCATTGCATCCTAGTGTTTTATTAGATTACAGTCTGAAGTGCTCTGTTTCTCAAATATTGAAGGAATATTGTATTCTCAAATCTTCCTGTAAGCTGGCATTTGAGTACAGTGTACATACTTACACCTGTGGAAAGGAGAACTTTGTTGACTAGTTATGGTTTCATGTGTTAACCATAACAAAAATTACGGTTAAGCAAAATTTTCTCCTGTGAAATGGTCTAAAGTAGTCTTGTTTATGTAACCCTTTCAAGAAATGCAGTCTTCCTTTCTAGTCATTTTAAATAAGGAAGTTACTCAGCTGGTACTCTGTTTGTGTTGCTGTCTTGAATGGACTTGCTAGAATCTTGCTACAGAATCTTAAAGCCCTGCAGAGATCAAGTGCATTTTTATAAAGATTTTATGTTTGTGTTAGAGTACCTTATATTAAGTTAAAATGACAACAGATTCCCTTAAATGTATGAAATTTTGATTTTTTTTTTTGTGCTGTGTTTAGTTTTAAATAGAAATATCAATTAACATGATAAATACTATCAGAAAAGTTATTTCCAGCATTAGAGGCTGCAAAGATTGTGAAAAAAAAAAAATCTATATTTACATTTTAGGTTGTTTGGCATGTTTGGGTGTGCTCTGTCAAGTCTCATTGCCACATCTGTTTGGGTTCCGTAGTAAAATACATCATTTGAATGTTGTCTGTACTTATTGTTATGACTGGAGAAGCTGATAATGGAAAGACAATTCAAAATATAGTGAAGGTGTCTGTAAGTGGTCGTATTATTTCTGTAAGAAATAAGTTTCTTGTGCAGCTGCCTGTTTTGCCTGCCTCACTGGTAAAAAGTGTGGTGGTCTGTGTGTGCATAGTCTTAAAGTTTCTTCCTAGCTAGTGCAGGACAGGTTTCCAGCATGCCAGCTAGAGGAAAGCACAGGAAGACATATATGCCCCATTCCTCTGTGATGTTCTACTTCTGTGAATGACATAAAAGGCATGTTACATGAGAATCAAGTAACAGATACAAATAATTGTGTGTGTTAATGGGCCTTAGCTAAATTTCACAGACCGAAGAATTTTTTTTCCTCTTAGCTCAGGAACAGTGCAGATTTCTTCCCCATTTTTGTCCTTAAACTTGTGATTTAAAGATCTGAACTGATTACAATAGGAAAAAAAGAAATTTACACTTTTACTAGAGAACTGAAGAAATTGTCAATATGTTAGTAAGTGTCAACGCTATTCATTTCTACTCTCGAATGAAAAATACATGCATTGTAAAATTGTGCAAATGGGAGAGAAGTTTTTAAGTGGAATGTTAAAAAAAAGAAAATTTTACAAGTATAGTCAGACTATCCATGTGCTTTTCCAGAAATCAGTGAGGAAGCTGGTCTCAGCTTTCTGAAAATGTTAGGTTTTATAAGGACATTTGTAGTTTTCTGGGATTGGGTAGGTTATATCCCTTCTTTCTTTTTTTCACAGAGGTTAATATGTCCCAAAAAAACCTTTCTATTTTTTTCGCACAGTTTCATAGTTTACAGTATATAAAACACAGCCTGTATCTGCCTGGAGATCAGAGTCAGTAGTAACATAGTGCATCCAACGCAGGATACTCAAACTCATTCTGAAGCTTTGGTAGAGACTGAGGTTTCAGAATCTTATTGTGTCTCTATCATGGTAACAAAAGCCTGAAGATAACTTATCTTACACTGGATTGTCATGATTCTGAACTTTGTGAAACACTACATTAATTTGGAAGAATCAGGTGCAATGATGTAAATCAAGAGCACTCTGTTCAGTGTCATAACTACCATAAGTGTAAGAAATATTTTGCTTCCTTCAGGCTCTGAAATGCAAGTTATGTGTATGATAATAATAGTATGCAATTATTTTCATTTTTTTGGAAAATAATAAAAGTATTTTCAGAGTAAAAATTTTATATACTTGCTTGTACTTATGCTGCACTCACTCAGTATGCTTTCTGTGGTTTTGTCCTGTTGCCTTCAACTGCTGAGTGATTCTGTTGTTATAGGAGAAGTATTTTCAAATAGATGTTTTTAATATTGTATGACAGCTCTGAAAGTGATAAGTAGCAGAATAGGTTTATACACTTTAGTAGGTTGTGGGTAGAGACTTTATCTCTCAGTTAAATATTATTTTATGATGTATTGCACTCACTTAGATTGCAGTATGCTTTCTGTGGTTTTGCCCAGTTGCCTTTAACTGATGAGTGGTTTTACTGTTGTTATACAAGTATTTTCAAATAGATGTTTTTAATATTGTATGACAGCTCCTAAAATGATGAGTAGCAGAATAGATTTATTCACTCTCATGGGTTGTAGATTGTACAGGCTTTGTCCCTAGGTTAAATATTTAACTCTTCATAAATTAGGTTGTCCTCCTTGATAAACTTTACTGGTTTTTTTTAAAACAGTAATTTATTAGGTCTAAAGCATAATGCATTGATACCTAATGACGAAAGTTTGTTTCTTGGTATCAATTTAAAATTATTTCTTCTTGTAAGGCAATTTTTTCCTCAAGTCATTCATAAGTAGAATGAGATACAAGAACTAAGTAGCTATATGTACAAGAGGTTACCATCTTAAGATTATGCTATAGTCAGGATGTTGATTTATAGGGTTTCAGTATATTTTTAGTGCTTTTCTGAAAAGTACTTTGCGATCTTCATATATAAGGATCATATGAACTTGAAGAAGAAATGGAAAAGGTTTTTCTTTGTGAATATCTTCTTTATATGACAGTTTTTCTGGGTAAAGTGTTGGACACAGAGAGGTTGAAGCATCATGTGATCAGCCCATTCCTAAGTTAAAATGGCTTTGTCCTAAAGTTTCTTGGGAAACCTGGATTGCTTTTCAAAAGCTAGATCACTTATTAATTAAGTAAAAAAACAGATCCCTGTTCATCAAGCTATGCATTGAAACCTACACCATTAGGAATATGGTTCAGATAAGAAATCTGAATTATATGACTGATAAAAAATATTTAAATAGGAATTTTAGATTTTTAGGTTTTTTAGGAATTTTGGTTTTTAGGAAATACTCTTACAGCAGTTAGAACATCTAATACAAAAAAATGACATGGAAGTAGCCATATATATTACTGTAAAATGTGGGTTCCATATCTGTGTTATTGATATCTGTCTAAAATACTTGTTTAGGAGTCCTGAGAGTGGCAGCAGTAGAACTTTACAGCTAAAATTGTAATAATTGAGCTCAATTCCTGAAACATTTGGTTCCTCCAAAATGTTACAGCAGCTTCTAATCCCATTTTAGTAATCTTGGCTATTAAAGACTTCCCGTTCATCAACTGGAAAAAACAGCAAAACCACAGACACATAGGTAGTTGCTTGTGATATTTACAAGTTTTTGACGAGGACTGGATATGACTGGAAACGAAGGGGAAGTTTCTTGTGGTTGCTCTGAAGCTAGCGGCCCCTGGATCTGTTTTGCCATCCATGATCTGCTGAGAATGTCAACATTTCCACAGCGATGTCCCTCCTCACAGTGTTCTTCATGGGTGGAAAAGGAGTAATACCACCTAAACACAGAATGGCTGAGTTGGAAGGGGCCTCTGGAGATCACCCAGCCCAACTCCCTGCTAAAGCAGGTTCACGTAGAGCAAGCTGCATGGAGTCACATCCAGGCAGGCTTTGAACTCTTCCAGTGAAGGAGATTCCGTGAACTCTCTGAGCAGCTTGTTGCAGTGCTCTGTCAAGCTTTTCCTCAATACTCTTTTCAGAAGATTCATAATGATTAGCGTTTCATCCAGCAAATAGCGTGTAATAAACATAGGGGCTTTTCTGCCATTTTTTTTTTCTTAAATCGGTCTGGATGTCAAAGAGAGTTATGCACAGAATTGTGAAGTATGGAAGCAAATTTGGACCAATATGTGAAACTATTAGGCAGAGTTGACAGTGGGCAAAAGACAAAAATATGATAGAAATTTTAATATTAATACTTTCAGGCATTCCTTAGAAGTAATTTGTTCAATTAGGTCTTCATAAATTACAAGATAAATTGAATCAGAACAGCTGTTGAAATGACTCCTCCTATGTGGGTGAGTGAGCAGTAGATAGAAATCTTTAACACAGAACTCCAGTGAATTTTTTCTTGATTAAATATGTAGCTCAAACAGCCCTAGCAAGTCATTTGTAGACAGCAGCATGTATTGTAGTTGATTTGGAATTATGCACATATGAACATCTGACCAGGTTGTGCATCCTGCATGACTGGTCAGCAAGCCACTACTGGGCAGAATGAAGAAGAGGAAAGGTCTTCTCATTTTTCGTACCAGAAGCTCCAACTTACAGATACTGTTTTAGAAAACCCAGAAATAGTCAGTTAAGAAGAGCAACTTGCTAGCCATGAGAATTTGTAATAGGTGCCTTCAGCCATTAGATGCCTACGTTAAGCAATCTGTCATCTCTGAGTCATCTTCTGAAGGCTGGTCCATTGTTGCTGAAACACCTAGTGTTCCCAGGTCAGGGTCTGCTGAAGAGTGGTTTTTCTCAACTCTTACTGTCACACTCAATACTAATGTGCATGTCTAGTGCTTTACGTCTACAGAGACCAAAGTAGATAAATACTGTAATTGAAAGGATGCCAAAGAAATAGATGGATAGAGTCCTACACTCTGAGTTATCAATACAATGCTTTTTTGCAAACTTAGCAGTTTATAATTAACATTAAAAAAAAAAAATTATTCATTTCCTATGCAAGTTTTAAATGTGTCAATTCATTTGGTCATTTCCCTTTTTTCCATATATTCACTCTTACTCTGACATTTATAAGTAATGTAGCTACCATACCACAGAAGAAAAATGCATTTTCAACTAAAGCTTCTCTCTTTATTGCAGACTTGCAACCTTTTGGCTATCTAATGCATCTTCCTACAGGATTCCTAATTTTTTATTATATGTTTCTGGCTGATTTTAACATCAATCACCTTCACTCAAAATATTCCTCAGCTTTAGAATGTAAGTCTTTTTGGCATAAAAATAGCTGTACATCTTCTTAAGGTTTAGAGAAGTTCTTGTGTTTTAGCCATTGTTATTTTGTTTATTTTTTTTTTATAGGAGAGTTCTTCGTTTAGTTATCTGACCTATTTCTCTCGTGATTAATTGTTAAACACCTGACAGAAAGTTTGGTTCAGCCAGACTGAATGCTGCCTAGATCTAATGAGGCAGACGATTTAATCTGACACAACAACTCTGTTTTTCCTTGCTGTAGTCATTTTTCCCAGTGGTATCTTTAGAGGTATGTGGTTCTCCAGGCACATTTTCTTTATTGGATCGATAGTCCAAAAAGTGTTCTTCTGTAAACAGACAAAATTTCAATCATCCCAAGTGGACACAAGAGCTATTTTGTCATTGTTGATGATGTAAGATAATGAAAGAATAGGAGAGTAGATCAGGTAAATACATGTTTATTAATCAGATCTTTATTTATCAATAGTTACATAAGAGTTATTGTAGGGAATACTGCCTAATTCTAAACAGAAGAAATGTGATTATTAGTTTAACTCTCATTGCTAAAACCAAATTCTAATACAGAAAATAAACCTGACATTTGAAATAGAAAAGAAAAAGGGTTACCAGAGAAGTGAGTTGTTTAGAGCACTAAGGAAGATCCTTTATTGGACATAAGCATTATGATATTATGTCAGTAACACTCACCAACTGCTGTAGGTACATCAGAACAGACTCCTGTACATCCACAATTCGATCTATTCTTTTGGTACTAGAAGCTCTTACTCAGCGTTTTTTTCTAACTGTGTCCCTACAAAGTGATGGAGTGTCTCTAGGTAACCAGAAAAGACAGTTTCTGCTGGTGGAAAAAGATCATCTGTATACAGCCACTTCTTGCCTCTGTCTGAGGAACTTTCAGTACCAAGATGCTGCCTGCGTAGATTTCTCTGATGGTGACAGCCCATGCTTAATAGCTGCACCTAAAAAGCAGGCAGAGATTTATCTTGTTTAGTGAACTTGATATTTCTGGAGATCCAAAATTTCTGCAGATGATCCATAATATTCAAGTGCAGTCAGTATTATACCCCTTGGAGAATAAGATCATATTCTTCTCTATAGGAGAGTGTAGTCTGTCCTCTTGGAAAGTAATTGATCATCTCAGTAAAGTCCTTGACTATGTTTTCATTAGAAGGAACTTTTTTTTTGCATACTGAGTCAAATTTTATTTAGCCTGAGGATACATGTGTTAAATTTTGAAATTATATTAATATGCCATCTGAGTTACCTCCTTTGAAGTCTGAGATTTAAATTTGTGTTTGCAAGACAGTGAGAGTACCTGTACCTTCAAATACTAAGTTTGCCACTGAACACCTAGTAAGATCCCAGGGATAGGAGGTCCATCAGAGGTCTGCCTTGCTTCACTTGTAACTTGTGATAAAAGGAATTATGCACAGTTTGACTTTTCTAAATTTTTAATACATTCAGATAAAAATTACTATGTTCATTAAGTATATTTATTCAACCTCAATCTAAATTGTCTTGGTTTCCCTGTTACTCATCACAGAGCTCAGAGTTCACATTCTGGCCAATTTTATGGCTAGATAAGCAGTCTGAGATGAATCAGGTTACCAAAACAGGAGTAATTATTCTCAGAAGTAAAGGAGTATAATGGAAGGCAGAACAGGATGCTGAAATTGTTGTTTTGCAAGTTGACAATTGAGATAGGACAAAATGTAGTTCACTTGCTCACAATCAAAATTGATTTAATAGTTCAGCAATAATGAAGAAGTCATTAAGACAGGAAGATATTCTCAGTCAATGCAGATGCTGACCCATTCAATGAGAGCATGGCTCACCTTTGAGTTATTGTTGCAAAAATTGTCATAACCTGTTAAAAGTTATACTTTAAATGCTACTAATTTTTCTATTTGCTTCCTTACCATTATCTTAGAGGATTATTATAAGAACCTCACTTTCTGAATGCTAGAATTTTTGGACTGAGCCAAAGATTGATAGACTAAAACATTCCTGTATGAAAGATAAGTCTCATTGTAAAAATCCACACTAAAGATTCATCACAATGTCCTCTGACAAGCTGGCCCAGCATTTAAATACTTTCAATGCCACGAAAGTACCTGGGTCAGGTTTTTGTTGCTGTTTAGCCTAAGAGCTACCTCTTTAATACCATTACCTGTTCTTTGCTAGATTTAACATACTATACAGCATTTGGTATCTTTACTCTTTGTAGATTAACTTAATCTGTGTTTAGGATCTTCACTTTTTTCTTTTAGAAACTAAGTAAAACTACTTCAGCACTTGTACCATTTGTTTTTGAGATTCAAAACAAATTTTGTGGTTTTTTACTGAATCTTTTTCAGTTTTTAATGATCTTCGTAGGGAATTGATATTCAAACTGGACAGAGGACTCAAAATTGCTCTCTGACAGATCAGAGGTAAGGCATAATGTCCCGGCCTTGCCCATTCTGGGTGCCTTAGCATTAGTACAGCTGAGCAATAATTAGCTTGTCTTATACTTTTTTGAAAAATAGAGATATTCACATCAATGATTCTACACAGAAATAAAGATGGGGTGAAATTATTTGCTTCTTTTTGATTTTTAATTTGGTGGTTTTTTGGTGGGTGTTGTGGTTTGGTTTGTTTTGTTTTGTTTTCGGGGGTTTTTTGTTGGTTTTTTTTTGTTTGGTTTGTTGGGGTTTTTTGTTTGTTTTTTTTGTTTGGTTTGGGGGTTTTTTTGGAGGTTTTTTTGGGGGAGGGTTGGGGTTTTTTTGAGTTTTTTTGTGTTGTTGTTTTTTTTTTTTTGTTAGAAGAGCACATTAGAAAATCTTCGGTAGTTTCATTTTTTCATTTGAAATAACCATACAAAAGATGTGACCTTCTGTTGTGAGGTCTGATAGAGATTAATACAAGTGCACCACCTCCTGTGTTTTTGTTCATCTTAAATTTACCTACCGTAAAAAAAGAAATAACATGTTGGATTAGCAGTGCTTCTTCAGAAATGTTCCATTTGGTTGGGATAATTAATAAGTAAGATAATTTAGAAAAAATTATCCTAGTTACTTACCTTTATGAATGTAGGTGAGTATAAATATGTACACTGTTTTTTCATCTTTATAAGATCTCATTTTTATCTTTTTTTTTTTTTTTTTTTGTTCTATCTTAAAGATCCAGAAATCTGGGGATTTTCCTTCTGGTTATAAACCTGCAGTATCATAAGTCTTAATTTATAAAGAGAGATTTTGCAGTCAGGAAAAATGATAAAATGTAACTTTCCATTCACTTATTTTTCTAAATCTCTGTAGTGAATATATACTGAAGTGGTAAAGTACCAAATTCAGTATTGGTATATTTTCTTTATTCACTAACACCTTTATACATCTCTTTGTTATGTGGATGCATAGAATAAGAAAGTGTAGGACTGGAGTTCCAAGTACTATGTTCAACACTGTCAGTATCACTTTTGGATTAAAGCAAATTATTTTTTCTTGTGGGCGTGGGTGGAGGGATTTTCTATTATAATTGAAGAACAATAATGAAACTTTTTAGTTATTTTGGTAGTGTTTCCTGTTGTTTAAAATATGATGGTCTCAGTAACCAAGTACATGGTTATTTGGACCCAGTCGAAGCTGATTACAGTCTTGACCTCAGCCTGTTTCTTGAAAGTGAGCTGTAATTGGCAAGTACTTCAAGACCTTGAGCAGTGCCCTTGCTGGGAAGATAAAAGGTGAAAAGCATCCCCCCTCATCCATCAGATAGTTTGTCAGTTCCAGGCCTTTTCTGAAATAATCACTGAAGGGAATGATTACCTCTCTCCGAGCCAAGCACCTGACCTGCTTTGGACTCATATATTTTTCAGCAGCAGACATGGCTGTGGGTAGCCATCCTAGCGAATGGCACAATTCAACAGGTAGTGAATCAATCTCATCTGCAGCTGTGTTTTGTAGTGCCATACTTTTAAGGACAGATCACTGTTATTGAGTCCTTGTGCTCATGGAAGCAATATATCTCTTTTTTAGTCCTGTGACATCTTGCTTTGAGGTTAAGGAAAGTGTGTGCAATATGCCACAGAAACGAAAGCGTTACGCTTTGGTATTTTTCCACACTGTGCTAGTTCTCTCTGGGGAAGATTCCCTAACCAAGAAGTAGTTAATATTCCCGGTAGGAACCAAGAGGGAGGACACTTCAAGAGGAAGCAGACATTTACAGCAGACACTCTAAGGTGTAAAACAGCATCCACCTTGAGCCTAAAGAGGACCGACATTTTATTTATACTATTTTTTTTAATTAACTGATACTTAAAGGTTCATTTGTTGAAGAATGAATTTGTTTTAATATATGAACATTCAACATATGTTGTAATACAAGTTTAGGAAATATGTTGTAATGTAAGTTTAGGAAATACCTTCATTTTATGATGTGTCTGATCATTTGAGTCTTCCATGTCACCAGGCGTCCCTCGCCAGTGTCCTGGTGCTGTGACTCGGATGGAAACAGTTAAGAGTTTCCTGGTGAAGGACTAAAGGAATTCTCTATATTAGTATTAGTATAGTATTACTAGTAAAATTGCTTCATGAACTTTCAACTGCTAGGTGTCATCTTTCTTGAGACAGCTTTCAAATGCTGAAAGATTCTAAACCATTGAGGAATATCAAGATGGTAATGGCTTAGCTAGTTTTATAGACTCATAGAATCATTAAGGTTGGAAAAGACCGCCAAGATCACTGAGTCCAATCTTTGAATACCATCATATCAACTAAACCATACTACTAAATGCCACATCCAGTTGTTTTTTGAACACTTCCAGGGACGATGACTCCACCACTCCCCTGCTCCAATCCTTGAAAATCCTTTCAGTGATGAAATTCTTTCTTACAGCGTTGTACCGCAGCATATTCCAAGGTTATGCTCTATACCCTGCGGTGAATTTGTGTCCTGACAATCACTTCAAAGGGGATGGAAAGTTGTTAGCAGAAAATTAAAGGTACAAGTAAGCAAGTGAAAAGTTTTTATTCCTCAAACATATGAAGTTGTAATTGAGCTTCAGCTAGAGATCTCTCAAGGTGTAACAAGCAGATGGATTTAGGGACACGGCTTACTAAATAACTGTCCACTATTTATCCATTAGCCTGTGGCTGTCTCTTTAATGTGGCAAAGACATTAAGAATATAGATAATGACATCCATAATTCATTTGGGAATACTCTTATCTACATCCCAGATAGTTACATTTGGTGTAATGGTTCTGTATGCTTACTGCTCAGAGCAACTAAGTAACTTGGAGATGAGATATGCCTTTGCAAATTCCAGTGTCCTCTGAGCCTCCTTTGTTTTATTATCTACTGCATTATACAGTTGTTTTGTTTAGATCTAGGGGCATTGATGTTTTTCCCATGCTTTCCTTTGAAATCCTAGCTCTATAGTATAAATCTCGATGGATTTATACTTTACCTTACATCACATCTGTGCTGGCTGCCCAGTTTAAACAACACTTGTGTAACATGACTTACCAGTTTTCAAATTCCACAGTCCTCAATTCAATCCACATTGGCTACAGCCTTTTGCAACACCAGATATGGCTCAAGCACAAATAATTTTCTAATACAGGGTTTAATTAGTTTTATTCTGAGATGACCTCAAATGCTTTTATCTGCTGTACATTTGCAGCCGCAGTCTCATGAATATGATCACTGGACGTCTTAGAGAGGTAATGGTCTTTTTTGTTGATTCACCTTGTGTCTTTTTTGTTGATTCACCTCTAACATTTATTTTGGGCAATGATTGCCAAGAATTGGGCAATAAGTGCTTAGTAACAGGAATATAGCCCACAGTTTGTCATCTGGGAGCAACTATCCGTAGAACACACACTGGTGATGGAGTGCACAGGCAGAACAGGTTTCCTTTTCATGGTCTGCTTATCAGACTCAACTGGAAAAAGCATAACTTTCAAGCCACACCAAGCAAGTATTAGGAAGGAGAGACTTTGAACTCAGTTGGGCTTTCAATGGGCAAAACAGTCATACTCAAAACTAGTATTTTTTGTGTCACTCCAAAGAGCCCTCTTGGCTGGGAGCTTCTCTGGCAATGGTGTACAGAGCTCAGAGAAGCGATGTATGCTAAGTCTTTCTAATTCTCCAAGCTTGTCTTAGGTGTTGGTGTTACATTTGCTGCCTCCCATCTGTCTGGCATAAGAAACATGCTATTGACAGTATAGGTTTTGTAATTTCATACTAGAGTTCCCACGACATCTTCAACTAAAGTGATACAATCCTGCTTGCCATAATCTGCTACAATTCAGTTGTTTTATTGTTATAGTGCCTTTTTTACTGAGGCGCCATCTGAATTCAGACTGTGCTTTCCTTTAGTACGCAATCTCTCACTCATCCTTTTTGAGTAGCTAGTTCAGCATAGGATATTTTTTAACTTCTTTGATTCTGAATTATTGTAACTATTTGTAATCGCGTTCTGTTTAAAATGTGCTATGTGTCCTTTTCCATCAGTACAAAGCAGCAGTGAGGTAATACCAGGAAAGCATAGTGCTAATGTGTCAAACCAAATGTGGAGATGAAACTGCCAAGGTAATCCAGACCGTGAGGTCTCTGCTTTCCATTCCTCACCAATGCCTGCTGCTCTCCAGCAGCAACGCTGCAATACACAGTCAGCTCATCTACACCTGGCTAGCAAGTATCTTTTACTTTTATCTCTGGATTAGATCTTCTTTAGTTATATTTTTGGACAGTATTTTACAACAGCAGCAGCAGCAGCGTTATTTGTTGTCAGTATTTACACTGGGATTAATTATTTTTTGTTGGACAGCTTGTAACTGTTCTCCAAAGCAGAATCTGAGAGGAATTTATAACTGCCCATGCTTTTCTAGTGTAGAAATGCATGCAGTTCGCATGTTGGCTTTTTGGAATCTTTAGTAGATCACCTGAGACAGTGAGACTAAAGCAGCTGCACTAGTCAATTATTTCTCATAGGAAGCATTTTCTTTATGACAAGAGTAAATACTGGTAAGTTTGTCCCCAAAAGAATTTGTATCAGCAAATTCTGACATTGTGGTTTCCCAACAAATTGTTGTGCATCACAACAGGATCTGCTGTGCTTTTGCATGTAACAGGCATACACATGGAAACTCTTTGGAAAATTCCGTCCTTTTTAATGTTTCGTTTTGATTACAACCCTTTAGCTAGTTAGATATTTTCTTTAAACGTACTCAGAGGCTGGGCTTTGAATTAAAGAAGTTAATAGAGCTAAACTGGAGATCCTGGGAAGACTGTAGAAGAGGGTGGTCTTAGGAGCAGTAGATATCCAGCAGCTCTGATTTGCTACCATCGATAAAAAAAAGTTAAACCAGGGCTTCCCCTAGAATGTCATGTACTCTAAGTAGTGTTTCTGACAAACGTCTCCAATGAGGTTCTGTTCCTGGCAGCTCTATTTCAGGAAGAAGGAATGTATATGAAAATGCAAAAAGGCTACCAAAAATTAGGTGGAAACGATTATAACTTTGGAGTTACTAGTTTGTTTTCAGCCTTCAGCATTCTAATTAAAATCTCAACACATGTGACTGTTATTAAAGCTAATGAAGTTTTCATAGATTTCATAGTGAATTTTGACTGACTGAAATAAAAACGGGTAAGGGCTCCACTGTGTGGAGGAGTATTTTAATTCCAGGATATCTATATAGAAGTAATTGCTGAGTCTTTGCAAGAAAAAGGAGAGTTTTTTCCTTGTATGCCTTGCAAGGGATACATAATGGATGATAAAGAGATTGCTTTATAAAGGAATCTCTTTTAGAAGCTAACATGTAATTATCCATTACAGAAATTGAAATGCAATTGCTGGACTGCATATGTCAATCCTCCTCCATTACCCAACAATCACATTTGGTTTTTAATTGCTAATTTTCCTCTGTCTTCTCTTGGCACGACCATTATATTTCTTGTTCTCATGATCTGATTTTGGGCTGTTTTCTACCTTAAAGCACAGATAATTTTTTCAGCAGTTTAGTCTAACTGACGATTAGCATTTTTCTCATGTATTCAGCTTTATGAAGATTCAGTAACCTTGTACAACAAAACAAGTTGTAGCCTATCTCTTATTTTCATGGCCATTTTAAATGAAAAGACATCTCTGGCTTTCTAGATAGTTTTTTCAGTTGCATGTTATCATGCAGACTGATCCCTTCCAAAAGCAGTTTCTAAAGCGCAGCACAATCTTAGTTCTAAATAATACATTTATTTGCGTCTTCAGCTAAAAATGTGTATTTTGGACTTACTGTAATTAAAACAAGCACAGCCTTTTTTCTTCTTTCTTCAGTGTATCCTAGGTTGCAGAAAATGTTGTTGTATTCCTGGTAGCATTGATAGCACTGATCCGAAGTTGGGAATTCTTTCAATGTTTGTTCTTATCAACCTGGAATTACTTTGCATAGCTGTGGACAGTGTGGAGAGAGGAAAGTAAGAAGCTGGGAGGTAGAAAAACAGACATTTTACTATCTTTAATTTTCTGTGACTAAATACGTATTTTCTAAGTAAAAAGCAAAGGCAAAATCCTTCAGTAAATTTAGCCTGATACTCAGTATATCCTGGGATTATTTTCCCACTCTGCTTTAATAGCGGCTCTAAGTTTAAAACTAAAAGCATTATAATCAGTTCAAGACTGCATCTGAAAGGAGAAGAGCATGTTTTTTAACATGACAGCATGATATACTGGAATGGCAAAATGCATAGTAGGGAAAATCATATTTTGGTAAGGTTTGTACCTGTCTTGTCTGAACAGAATAAAGCTAGACAGAAGAGACCTGATCATATAAAAGACTTGCAGTAACAGTCCCACAGTTTAAATGCATGCCTGCTGATTCTTTACACAGTAGGTTACCTTTTTTTCAGCACAGAAAAATTTCTAAGTGTTATGGATAATATTTTCCTGTGTTTGCTAATCTTATATGTTCAATACAGATTTATATACAAATGTATATTTCAGTGCAAATAAAAGAAAAAGTTCCGCTTAGGATGTTAGAGTTCCTTCAGAATTACCTTTTTCGTATGAAGCCTTTCAATATTCACTTGAGGAAACAAGGGATGTTCCTATTGTAGACATTTTGTAGTTATTAGGTAGGAGGTACACATTACTGGCTGCTAAAGCTGTTCAATAAAGTATTTGTCAAATTGGTTTCTTCATACGTCGACTACTAATTTTTAAGGTGTGTATTTACTAACGTAGTGTCTGCATATGCTAAATGAAATATATTTTGTTAAAAGACAGCGTAAAATATGATTACAGTTCATGTCAATTTGACATTTTGTTTTTTTATTCCAGAAATAAGGTGGTTACTATTTTGGAGCCATAGTCTGCAGCAGAAATTATTTTACCGAGTCTAGAGGAAATACTAAGTCTCAGGGGCCACTGAGTCATATAAAGAAAAACCTGTATCATTAATTGCTGTTATGCAGATCTCTATGGGTCTTTTATGTGGGATATTTTACTCAGTAATTCAGAAAGTGCAGTTTAAGGCTTAACTCAGTGTATCTTTCATATGGGTTTGGATAAAGCTGAAGGAAATTGTTACTGAAAATTGGAAACATGCAAAGAAATTGAAAGTGCTTCTTTTATTTGAAGGAAGTTGCTGTTTCAGAAAGGAATGTCAACACGCACAAGGAAAAAGAAGAAAGGAAAAGGTGACTATAGGGAACACAATGCTTGTTGTGACCTTTTCAATTCAAGAGCTATAAATATTAGAAAGAATTGAACAAGAGTCAATAATGCCTTGCTGACAGGCTATCTGCTTTGCTATTTTTAGATAGTTTAGCCAAGAGCTCTAAATGCATATGTACCTAGATGGTCCCAACAAATACAACCCTATTGTTTTCAAGAATGTTTCAAGAAAATAAAATACTACCTCAGAAGGTGAAACTTTATTCTGTTTATTATATTTTCCTGAATTTTTCCTCGTTTAGATTATTTTTGGGGGAAAAGTTGTCCAAAGGTCAGTTTTGGTTTTTAATGATTTTATTATTAATAAAATCTGTGTTTGGTTATCTAAATACGGATCTGCAATAAAATGCAGTAACAGAATGCATAACTATTTATTAGCTCTTTTGTTTTTAATTTTGAAGATTTAAGTGTAGAACTGAAGATTTTAAATTGGTGGCAAAGTCAACTTTGTGTGGTATTGCATAATGGGTGTAGTACAAAACAAAGCAAAATACAACAAGGTCTTAAAGGGAAAACATAAACTATTCAGATTCCTGTGTAGGTTAATAACTAAGGCTTTAAAAGAACATCCTAATAATAAATGGTTTAAAATTCAGTTTATTAAAAACTAAGTGTGTTATTTTATTTTCCTGCCTTATTAAAAAGTGTATGAAATTATGCATCCATGTTTTTTCCTCTCTTTAAAGTTAGCAAGAGATAAGACACATTCCACATGACTTACTTAGATATAATTTGGTGTGTTTTTTCTGGGGTGTTCCAATTTCTGATGCACAAGTTTCCATTATTCTACACTGGCCCCTCTTATTTTAGTGTTGAACTCACTTTACAGAGGCAATACCAAATCCATCTATATATATCATATTTAAACCACAGCATTTGGTTGGTAGTATCTGATGACAGGAGTGAACATTCAGCTCTGCACTTCCAACTTTGGATGTGAGTCTTAATCAAGCATTTGTGCCAAATGCTGATTACCTGTTAATCAGCTCAATTAAACCTGAATCTGAGTATCACATGGCACATAAAAAGGGGTATTTTTTGATTCAGGGATAGTCGGCCTTATGGTAGAATTAGAATTCCAGAGTTGAACTGCTAGGAAGCTGAACTGGAAGAATATTTTTAGTTCTACAAGATGGAGATTTTTCTGTTTATAGAGAGCATTGTTTTGCTAGGTTTTAATTTTTCTATTCTTTTACCTTTACTTATAACAGAATTGATCAAGTATCTAGTATAGCAGATAGCTTGGGAAAATGTAACCAAATACACAGTGCTGTGCTGGACAAACTGATTACTTTTCACAAATTGGATGGAGATATGGGAATTCTTTTTGCTCCTTTGTAAACTGAATCTGGATCTCACCCAATTTCTCTTCAGAGCTACAGACTGATACACTCACTGCACCAATTTGTCTGAAATACAGTCTAAACTTTTCTGCGTTGAATAACAACTTGAGACCTGTGCAACAGAAAAATTTCAAGGAGCTTAGACTGAAATAATGCTCCCTGCTTCTCTTTAACATCAATAACTAAATTAAAAAATAGTCATCAGAAAAAAAAAAGAGGAGAAAATTATTTTGATTTTCAGAAATCTGTATCTTAACTCACTTGTAACTGTGATCTCATCTACCCCTTAAGGTCAGGCTGGATCTTTGACCATGAACTTTTCCTCATGTATTTTCCCTGAAAGAACTTTGGAATTCCTAAATTTCTTGTAAATGATAGAGTATTGTTGACTGTATAATGATACTGCACTAGTGAGATGCTGTGTATCTATTTTATTTGCGCTTCTCTTTGGTCTACATTAAGAATTTCAGTTAGCTTCCAAGAGAAAGGAAAGGAGAAAGCAAAGCAAAATGAAAAATTATCCTGAGCCATGAACAGTTTCAGCACTAGTCCAGGTAATATTCCCAAACTGGCAGGATATATACAATATGTCATCTGTCAAGCTGTTGCATTTTGTGACCAGCAGTTCATTGTTAACCATCTGTTTAAATCTTTTTCACATCCTCTTGTTATACTCATTTCACATTAATTTTAAATTATGTTAACAAAATGTTACTGACCTAATGCACATTGGAGTAAATTAATAGATGGTTCTAGGCTAGGAAGTTTTTACAACTGTGTCCTTGACCCATGGCGTATATGACAGTGCTTAATTAGCCAGATCTATTTGCCAGCAAATCTCTTTACAGAAAATCCATGGAACTAAAATGATCAGCCTCTACAGCTGTGTACCTAACAACTTTTTAGTGTCTATGGGACAAATTCTAAAGAAATACGTAGGTTATATCTGCATCACTGTGAAAAATTTATGTGCAATATTTTATCAGGCATCATGTCATTCAAATTTCATCTGAGCCAAAGTTTCTCAAAGCTCAAAAAAGTTGCTTCTAATGGGACCTTCTCTACCTGGTGATTGTAATTAGGATGTTCAGAGGTTTCATCTGCTTTTAGAAATGTAGTTACAATTGTAAGCCTTACTTTTAAGCCAATGTAGTTAAATTTTTAAGACAATTTTTATTTCTGGTGAATATAGTTACAAATAATATTGCCTTCACAGCTGTTGATCTGGTACATGCACTGAGGTCAGTGGTCAGCTGTGCTGTGTGGGTTACAACTGGAGAAGCTCATTAGTAAAACAAGAAAACAAGCCAAGTGCATAATCATTGTGAACATCTGATTGCTGACTTAAAACAGGTATTAGAAGTATGCTTATTGACTGTCAGGAGGAAGAGAAAATATGCATTCATTCATGACTTGCACTACATCTCTGATTTTGACTCTGCAAACAATACTCAGTATAGTATTGTATTTAAAAAAACCAGTTAGTGTTTATACAGTGTGTTCCTTGCAGTGTACAGGAACTAAAGCTTAAGAGTGAAATACTAAAATGTATGACAGAAGTCCATGTGACATTTAAAAGCAAAACTTAATTCCAGATAATCTGGACATCCTATAACTAAAGTAGATTAATGTTCTTTGAAATGGAAACGAAATCATAAATCTTTATGGGTAATTGTGAGGTCACTGTAGTTTTTCAGTATGTCATTTAGGCATATTGAAAAAGATAGATCATAGAATTACAATTTTATTAATTTGGAGGGAGGAGGAGGTATTACAAAGAGTAAGGGCCCATAAGTTTAGTTTTTTAATGTTTAAGCATAAATAGTAAAACGTGCAAAAGTCTTTGAGTTAGAAAATAATTTCCTTCCTAGACCCATTCCTAGCCCTTTATATATTTGTTGAATACCCTGGATTTGTTTGGTCTGGGTAGGGAATGTAAGACTTAATCATTTTCTTACCAGTGGCTTTCCTTCTATGAGCATCTGTAGACACACTGATCTTTAAACTGGAGAAGCAGATGTACCGCGCTCAGGGGAGACTCACCTTTCTCTCCCAGAGCCAGTGGAAAGTCACGTACCTGGGAAGTGTGTGACTAACTTCTTCTCCTGAGTCAGTCAATATCAATTGACTGTATTTATATAAAGGTGTAGTCTTGGCAAGACAGATTGGCTTAGTGCAGCCAGGTTTTGTCTTCTTTAAATGCCGTGTCAAGTGTCATCCTCTCACGTGTGTATTCATGTGAAGCATGGAGTTGTATGTTGAAACTCTGACTTCTTCCTGCTTCATCTGAACAATTTGTAAAACTTGCTTTCCCTGAAGGCATTAGTATGGGAATTGATCCCTGAATGTGTCTGTATTCTGGGATGCAACTGAAACTAGAACAGTGTGACTTGTTTCCTCATTTCTTGCTTCATACTTGAAATTGTAGCTGTGACATTTATATGGAAAACTGCCTTTCCTCAATTAACTCTAAGGAAGTTACTATTTCTACTCTTTTGAAAAGAAGTTTATTTGATTTTGCAGATAATATCATATTTTTCTTCTTTGTTCTCTCAGAGTCTTCTCTCTATTTTGTAACATCTACTCATATTGTGTCTGCTTGCTTTACTTGTCCCATCTTTTACTGTATTCATTTGGTATTGTTCTTTCTCCTCACTACTTCTTTTGTTTTATTCTCCAGACTTCAAAATTGCCCCTGTGTTTGCATCAAGTATTTTCACACCAATCATTTTCTTTAGTTCCAAGAGGTAAATGTTCAAACTTTTAAACTCTGCTTGTTATATGTAACTTGATATTCCTTTGGTCTGAGTTCTCTACATTCACATGATTGCTATACACCTGTAGCCTTTAGAAAAAGTGCTCTTATTGCAGGAAGTTTTACACTTCATACAGCCCCTCCACCCACGATAGTTTGTTTCACTTGGGCTTTCAGTTGTCACGATTGCCTTACAGTTGGTAAAGATAGACTTTTGCTTAAAGGATGTTAGGTGTCACAAACACTTTATCCTAGTGGCAAATATAGATAAATAAAATTAGCTAGCTAAGTGGCTGACCTCCAGTAGATTAGATATTGTTAATCAATCAAAATTGTTTGTGGCTGGGGGACTTTTCAATAGAGTTTAAATCAAGGGTATTGCTCCATTTATTCTGACCTTGATCTCTGCTTCATTTTATTTTTAGTTTCCTGGACATCAGTTACAAGTTAACATTCATTTGTCCTTCTTTATACTAATGAATTCGTTCAGTTCTGGTGTAGCTTAGAAAAAATATATCTCCTATTCGTCTACAGACAAGTCAAAACCACAAATGTACTCTATAGTGAAGTGTATGTAGACATCTTTGAATATCAGAGGGCTTTGAGACCCCTCTAAATTGTAAATACCTCACAATAGTCAAATGTAGCACCATAATGTCCAGCATATACTAATTGCAAATTCATATGGGATTTTGTGGTATTCTGACACTTTTACTTTGGAGGTGAAGCTCCAAGAAGCTTAAACTTTCTGAACATTAAGTCCCTTTTCATACACCTGTGTAGTTGTTAGTGCTTTAAAACTGAAAATGAAGGGCAGTTTAAATAGTATTGATTAATGTTTGCTTTGTGACTTGTTTGTGCAATGTCAGTGGAAATTAGATATTAATGTTCTTGCAAAACTTATTCAGTTACTTATGGAATTTCTCATGGATGAGGAAGCCAGAGATTTTTAAATTATATCAGACACTGTTGGTCCCTCTGTTGGTCTCCTCTTTTCATGGAACTTCTTTTGTACTTAAGCTTTGGCGTAATTATTTGACCTATGAAATCTGGACTTAATTTGCTAATAGCATCCTGGATGTGTTCAGCTTTCTTTTAAGACCATTCCAAGTAATTTTATTGCTACTAACTATTTCTTTAAGTTCTATCACGTTTTGCATGCTTTTCATTATTGCATTGATTTCATGCTTTTTATTGTTGCCTACAACTGCCAAGAGACCTGACAGAGCACCTCATACAAAGTAGGAAACTCTTCACTGAGTGAAGCTGCAGTCTCTGTATTTCTTTCTGAGCTCTTACAGAAAGAACTTAAATGCATGTTCTGTATCATCCACATTTTTACAAAACACTGAGCTAACTGTGAGTGCTCTGCCAAGCTGACACAAGCCCATGTGGTGACTGCATGCAGGAGTGTAAGGTGCCCAGCAGTCCTGGATGGTCAGAGGGACTTTTCATGCTCCAGCTTCATTACCAGTCTTCCTAGAACAAAGGACCATTATCCTTAATATATACATAGATAAAACTTCTTCCCAGAGAAAAGACAGTACCCTGAGAAACTCGAATAGATACAGCTCTGTAAAAGGAAGCTATGCAAACGACAAATAAAAGAAATTCAAGGTGTTTTATGCTTTGGGGGAATGTGTAAAACAACCAGAAATGCCTTTCACCACGAAGCTACAGAGTTAACTTTATGCTTCTAAAACGGATTCATTACTAGTCACTAAAAGCTTTCCTTTTGGTCCGTAGTCAAAGCCAAAGTCAAGTATGAAAAGATATTTGGTGGTTTGGTTTTTAGTACAGTCCAGGCCCTTCTGCCTTCTTTATGCCACTAATCAGAATACCACCATAGCTATTTAGTTTGTTTTACTACAGGTTTCGGAGCCAAGAAAATTAGAGTTGTCCATACTGAAGCACAGAGGTGCCAAACTGGCATGGTCTGTTCAATAGATGTAAAAATGAGTGACTTTGAGGTCTCCGAAGTAATGGAATTGCAGCATTATTGTAGCCCTCTGAGATAATTACACACACAATCAATCCATTTACACTGCTGCACCATGTCTTGGGCCTTAAGATGTCAGGGCTCACATCAGCTGCCAACTGAGCTATCCAAAGGCTTTATTTAGAGATGCTTTACAGTTACCAGATGTTATTTTCCTCTTCCTACTATAAACAAGCATGTTGTGACAGCTTGCTCCTTAAGATTTTTTCAATATTTTGTCTCTTTCTTGTTTTCGTCAGATCTTTTGCTTGCCTCTACCTTGGCTTCTTCTCTTTATTTATATATGTACACTCTGGGGAAAGGCGGTGCGAATAATAAAAACATGGGCTGAAAGTGATCACATTTCTTTGAATATTGAAATAGTTGACCACATGTGCAACACTTCAGGAGCAGAACTTCCTGACCTACAGCTTTAGAACAGAAGCTCTCTCCCAGATAAACTAGAAGCTTCACAAGCTGAAGATTTGCATTTGAATTTTTTACACAGAAGACACAACTGTTACTCAGCTGAAGCCAATACATCATAGAAAAAAACTACTGAATTTTTATATAACCAGAAAAATGGGGCTGTAGCTAAGCTTGCATTTAATGAAATCTGAGAATCATAGAAGAACTTTGGTTGGAAAAAGCCTCAGGAGATTATCTTGGCCAACCTGCTGCTCAAAACTGGACCAACTTCCTAAAAGTGTTGGTCAGGGCCTTGTTCCATTAAGGTCTGAGAATGTCCAAGCTCCTCTGGTCTGCCTGTCTTCGTGTCAGAGCAGCCTCATAGGGGACAATTTTTTCCTTCCATGTAATCAGAATTTTCCTTGTTGCACCTTATTTGTTAGCTCTCGTCCTTTCTTGGTGTGCTTCCAAGAGGAGCCTGCCTTCATCTCTTCACCAGCCACCCACTGGGCAATGGAAGGCATCAGTTACGCACTCCTTTGCATTTTCTGCTTCAGGCTGAGTAAAAGCAGTGCTTTCAGCTTCTCCTTAGCTTAGCTTTGGAAACGTCCCACCCAGTTCCATGGACTGGTGCAATGGAGTTTGCATTCAGTGGTCCCTAGCTTCCCTCTGGACTACACGTCTTCTGCCATGAGCTGTAAACTTCATTTTGGTGCTGGCCTCAGGGACCAGAAGGCCATTGAACAGATGGGATGAGGAAAGACCAAGACAAAGAAGGTACCGAGTAACTCAAGCTTTCATCTTTGTTATTACCACAAGTATCAGTTTTATGGTTAGAAATTACAAAGATCTTGTTGATTTTTTTAATGGACATTAAATATTCATTACAACACTTTTAAAGTGGAAGCAGAATTAATGACTTTGATCTGAACACAAAAAGTACAGAGAAAATATTTTTAATCAAGTTCTTTAAAAGAAGGTAATACTTAGAAAGCCACCCTTCTTACTTTATTAGCAGTGCTGTTTATCAATAAATTTCCATTCAGCATAATGGAGGAAGAATCAATACTTAAATACGTTTCTAATATGAAGTTTTGTAAGTTCTGACATAGGTAAAAAGTCCTAGATATATTTGTGTGTGTCACCTCCAAGTATTTTGTACTTAGCTCTGCAGTGCAGAAGAGTCAAGTTCCCACAAATACCAGAATTTTGCAAATGGGTTTGCTGTTCTGCTGTACAACATTGGCCTTAAAGGTCATGTTTTCAACATTCTTGTATTTGTGGGAACTCTTCTTTGTCAAGAAATCATCAATTAGCTATGTTTTACTATAGCTTTTCTGCGTTAATTTATGCCACCTGAGTGTCTGACTATTACAAAACTCAAAAGGATTTTAATTTCAAAAGGTTTTGTTTTAGCAACTGATGTTTTTTGACAAATCTTACTAATCTCACTTGCACTCCATTCTTTTTTGAGGTATTATAACCCATATAAAAACTGAAGCTGCAACAGGTATGATCTCAGTGGGTGCTTGAATAGTTTTCTGATAGCTGTTGATTAGTAAATGCCTTGCTATTTGATCCCCACTCTGCCATTACGTGTCATCTGTTGTCTTTCTGGTTTTGAAGCATTTTCAGTGTGTATGAGCTCCTGGCCCTGGAGATGCAGTTTTTGAGGACTGACATTTCATGCAGGACAAGATAAGGAGTCCACAAGTTGGACAAGTTGGTTTCACAAAATTAAATCTACGGCGTTAAAGGTCTCTCTTATTCCAGGCTCCTATTATTAAAGAAAACTAACTGAAGGAATGAGAAAGACATCCTGAATAGAGGTGATTTTGATGACTAAGAAATTCCTGCATCTTTGTGTTTAATTAGATATACTTCCTAGAACATAATTCGTTTTCCAACCATTTTAAAAATACTTTAATCCCTGTGTTAAAATATGCTTTCTAATGTGTCTGTATCGTGTAGGAAAAAACTTACTCACATATTTTCAAGGCTAACTTTACTATGTGTTTACAAAGCTGCATCTGCTGTGTGAAATCACACTGTTGTATGTTTGCTAAGCTGAACATCATGCATTTGTATGGACAGTTTTCTATAATTACTCCAACTAGATGTAATGCAGCTATTCAGTAGCACACTCTGAGCTGCAGTAATATGCTGTGGAACAATGAAACTTCATTGATACTAGTAAAACTGTCCAGTAAATATAAAGCTCAGGTTGCACTGCTGCTTACTGAGTTGCTTACTGAAATTTTCATTATTCGTTACATTGACTGAAGCTCTTACAGGTGAAATTTCACAAACTGACATTTTAGAGAGTTACCTTGTGTTACCAATAAAATCATTAGAAGGTATTACATATGGAGCTTTTCTTCTCTATTTGACATGTCCACTATCAAAACCAACCTCAATCCAAACTGTGGAGAAGAGCATGAAGCTATCTAAACGTTTTCCTCCTTCAGGTTTCATGAACTCTTTATTACTTTTCAGAGTATTAAGTGCACCCAATATACTTTAGAACAAGGTGCTACACCCACACCTGCAATGCACAGGACAGTGTATGCAGGGGCGTTTGCCTGCATTCTGGTAGCAGGGAGCTGCAGTGGTAATTAGCTTAGCCTGAGAAGAGAGAAAGGAATGTTGAATGATTACACCTGTCAAGATGTAATCATCTACGTGAATTGTGATGGCTTCTGTGACTTGTTTAGTAGCCTCTATCCAGCTGCATATAAATATTACTTAGAGAAAATGTCATTCAAATAATGCTGCTGACAAGGTCATTAGATCCTTCATATTATATTGTTTTGGAATTTCACAGCAGTCTTTCTTGGCTTATGATTCCACCTTTACTACACACAGGAAAAAAAAAAAAAAAAGAGGAGAAGAAAGTATGACCTTTAAAACGATCCAATAGCAAGCTGTTAGAAAATGGATTTATAGAAGAATTGAGTTGCAGTAGTGTATCATTCTAGAATAAACATCTTTGTTAATCTAAAGATCCATAACAGTGACAGCCAGAGCAATTTTTTAAGACAAGTATGGGCATACAAGTTTTTCACTTGCATCCTTCTTTTGCAGACTTCTGTTGACACTATTTGAAAATTCAGGTACATGTTCACCTGTATCTACAAAATAGCAGAGTTTCTTTAATAACTAGTTTAATACAACTGTGGCCCTAGGTGCAATTGTACTGCTAAATATTATGCAACAAAACCAGTTAAATTAGAGAATAAAGGGAAAGATAAGACAATGCTCTTGCCTCTTTCCAGGGAAATGGTTGTGTAAAGATTCAGCAGTCCTAGTGACTCACTATGTTTGACTAGAAAAAAAGTCTGTATTATGAAAACTGAGCTTTTACACCTACAGTTCTAATGCAAGTGTTTCCTTTCCTATGATTTTGGTGCTATGGATTTAAAGAGTGCCCTTGGTTTATATGACCATTTTTTTTTCATACCCACCCAATGGCAATTTTTTTTCCATACCAACCCAGTGTCCTTCCAATCTCTTTTATGGGTTAAATATATCCAGCATTTTAGTCTTTCCTGCTAGGTCAAACTTCATAGTCCTTAAGTCTTCTTCTAGTCTTACATCTTCTTGCTGTCTTCCAATCTTTCTTCAAGCTATCAACAACTTTCTTGGAACTAATATTAGAGCTAAAATTGTATGATAGCTTAAGAGAAGGATCAGTTATTGTATCTTGTACATTGACAGTCCTTCCCACTGCTTAAAGGAGATTTTAAAGAAATAGAGTCAGAAATTACCAAAATGTGATTTTTTAATTAATTAAATTAAATGGTCTGTATAACCCATCAGATTATCTTTCAGCTATATTTATGTGAATATCTGAACATATTTTGTACTTGCATTAACAACAATTCCACACAGTAACTGTAGCATTTATTGTCTATATTCTGTAATTATGAAATCTATTAAAAATTCTTTTTCATCTAATAGTATGTAGGGACATTAAATAAAAAATCAGTGGAGTAAAAGTAATGAAGAATTTGCTCCCTTGATCTATTAAGGTGTTTTCCTTTTCAGAGAATTGTATTAGAAAGGAGAATTTAGTGGTAGCTATGAGAACTTTCCATAACCTTCCACATTCCTGAAGCACCAGACCATTTCCATCATTGTGCCAGCATCAGAGGTTTCTTGTGAAGCACAAGTCATCTGTGGCAATTAACTGGAACCTTTTCACTATCAAGAACTCTTTCTGATGTTCGCTCACTTCAGTGTTTGAAATCAAATACCAGCTTAATTATCACTGATCTGCCATTCCTTGAATGACATCTGAAAAGAAAAAGAAGGTATTTAATGGAGGAATAAGTCCCATCAGACCATGAGTCTGACTTCACTGTATTTTACACAGATGTAAAATGCTTCTGTCACCCTTAGCAGTAATCCTGTTCACCTCCATCTTTAACAGGCCTCTCTCTTCATGTTATATATTTGTCCATGATCCCTGCTGAAGCTGGGAGATAGCGTTTGAATGAGGAGATAAATTTTAATTAAGAAAAAAATGAAAACAACCCCCCATGTTTGTTCCTTTGCGTTTCAAAGCCTTGTAGAATTGATTTCAAGTCACAGTTACACAAACCCCTAAAACTGAGCTGCAGAGCAAGTGACTCATAAATGTTCTACTCCCATACCAGAACATTGTATCATAAATTTCTCTTTATATTAAGTCTTTCCACTAGTTTTGTAATGTCTTCTTAGAGCAGCTTTGCTTCCGGGTATACTAAATGACAAAGAAAGGAATGCATGCAGGGATAACTTGCAGTAGTGATCTTTAAAGAATGAACGACTGTATTATTTTGTTACATTCATAAACAATAATTCTCTTACATGCCTATATTTAACTTTTAATTTTTTTTTTATCTAGGGAAGGATTTCTGGTAAGAAAACCCCAGCATTGTCTTTCCAAAATCTTTTTTTCATTCACAGATCTTGCATAAAGAATTTCAAATGAAGCTGAATTTAATAGAAAAATCAGCACTTTAATTATATTTTTAATTTGCACAAAATTAGTTTGGGTGAAAAAGAATACAAACAAGTGCCTCCCTTGCTAAAAGCCATTGAGTTTCAGATTTTAAAAGACTTAGCTACACTTTATTAAAAACAGTTCACCTGCTGTCTTATTTTCAGCTTCTACTGTGTGCACCTGCCTAATGTTGCCAAACAAAATAACGAGAAAATATCTTGCAAAGATAAAAACTTTTCATGTAATTGAATACAAAATTTTTCCTTAATAAAGAGTGTAAAGAAAATTATTTGATTTATCTCTACTGAAGACAATGTGTTTTTCTAATCTACTAGAAGATGTATGTTTCCAAATTGCACCCATTCTCTCTGAGGAATGTCCTTTTCATATTCAGGCCATTGCTGAGCAGCAGAATAGTTAATATGTTAAGTGTTCATACAGGTAGTCTGAACGAGGTATCACTTTTGTAATAGTTCTAAGAAATATTTCACGTCAGGAAAATTGTACACAGCTCATCCCTGATTACAAGACAAGGACACAATTCACTTAAAGCAAACCTTGAAGTTAATGGCTTTGAATGAGTGCAGATTTTCCTCAGAAATTAAAAAGCTTGAAGAGTAATTTCTCTAGAACATTACTCTTTATAAGCTCCCCAGTGCCTCTGTAGTCTAACTTTTCTGTTGTGTCTTTACTTCCTGAAGTCGACTTGAATTTGAAAGCCTTGAATGATAAAAAATTGTTTTGTCTTTTAATACAACTTCGTTATGTTAATGGAGAGCAAAATATTCTGGTTTTGTGATTAGGGTTGATTTTATAAGACCATGACTTACAGGAACCTTAAGGCACATTTTAAAGTGAATCTTACTCATATCTGTGCAATTAAAGCAGGAAAAGGTTTAGTCTTTAGGCTATATATTAATTCATATCCCTCTTCAGTAGGGTGAGGGCTTTGTAACCATGGCAATTTTGTCACATTGTAATTTTAATTCTTTTTCTTTAGGAAAACAAGTTAGCTAGCAAGTATTGGACCTGTACAAGTGTTTTCCCTGTACAGCCACGTGTTCAAAATCAGAGGCTTTAATATTTTCTTAGATTTGCTATTCTAATTAGAAGGAAACTTTCAAGATCTGGCAGAATGCATTTTTAATACAGAATCATTTATGGCATTGCAAAGGCTACAATAGAGACAACATTTATAGATAACACAGAAGAACATGTAAACTATGTGCTCTTTATTGGTCTTGGCAGAGCTGTCACTTGGAGCTTTAACAAAATAAATGAGTTACTGTTTGCCATCTTGCAGATAGGAAGCTGAAACATAAGAAAATGTACATATTGCCCTAAGCTAAACATGTGGAGCCAAGAAATATTACAGAAAATTATATACCCTAAAGCATGTAGTATGGTAGTTGCTCATTTTAAAAGGTTTTATATTTAGTTACCATAGTACAATATTTTCTACTGACCTTCACAGTGAGTTAGGAACAATTAAAGCACCACAATAGAGATTTGAATGAAAATGAGCCCTTTATGCAGCTTGAGGGAGAGAACTGCAGCTCTCTGTAATTGTTTTACAGCTGTGCAGGTGGAGCTGATCCAGCTCTTGCTTTGCTCAGGTGAATGCAATACAGAGGATTTACATAAAACCAACCTAATTTTTTCCACTTAAGGGAATGATTCCCACTACTAGGTTTAAGAGGGAGGGTTGGCTGAGCTGTGGCTGGTGCCTGGGTCCTGGGCTGTCCTGCAGCCTTACTTCCATCCCAGGTGTGAGGGAGGCTGGGAGCCAGCACGGGTGCAGGCACTGAAGGTCAGGACAACCTTTCTCAAAGGCTGGGGCAGATACAAACGGCAGGAACAAGCTCTTGGTCTCCAGTGGTTGGCTACTAAATGCTTCTCAAAATACATGTGCTTATCATGCTAACAGCATTAAAAGACAGAAGGGCGTGCAAATGAAGTGTGTTAGTTGCAATCTTATCTTTTAGAAACATTTGAAACATAAAATATTTGAAGTTGGCCATGTGGAAGTAGGTGGCATTGTCAGTCCAACTCCAAATGGACACCTGTTCCTTAACTAGAAATGTTGTCATCTTGAGTACAGAAGCCAAGAACTGGGTGGAAAGGAAAGCTGAACACTTGACATTTGCTCTGTGTATACTAATGTTTGTGGAAGTAATTTAACTTTTCTCTATCCTGTGAAATAAACTCGGGACTCTGTTTCTGAGGTAACAATTTTAGTATTTCTCATTTTTCATGTTTTTACAAGTGTCCATTGTTAAAGCTCCCAGGCTCAGGGTTATTTATTGAAAAGTTAAAGGAAAATGAGATAAAAAGTAATCAATGCTGAAAACATGTGCTCAGTCCAAAATAATAGATATTCACACCTAATTATATAAAAGCAAGCCTCTTTATACATTTATGGAGCATGACTTTTTCTTTTGATTTCAGATTCTGTGGAGTGCTTGGGAATGTTGTAGAAGTGATTATATACATTTTGGTACAATTTTATTTTTTAAACAAAATTTTGAGAACCTGGCACTGCAGAAGTCAGTATGTTTTAGAACACAGCTTCCTCAGTTTACCAGTCTATGCAGTGAAATGACTGCTAAGATCGTAAAGGACAGGATTAAATGTGTTATAAGTGCTGAATTGCTACCCAATCAGATAAAAAGGGTTAAAACAAATGCTCTTGAGGAAGAGTTTCTCATTGTTTATTCCTTCTAGACTTGAAGACTTGGCAAGCCTGCTGTGTAACTATGCCTGCTGCCTGGAAAATAGCTTTTTCTTTTTTATTAGTCTAACTCAGGCTCTGATTTATTGAGCCAGAGAAAGATAAGGCAGCTTTAGTTCTTCCATTAACACCAGCTGGGGCCTGCATCACATAATGTTGTGTGAATGCACGGCTTCATCCTATCACATCTGAGCTGCAACAACCCACAATCTTTGCCAGTAGTACCACAACTTCCCAGGAGTTATTTATGCCAGGTATCTCCTTAATTCTTTGTTTTTCTGTTTTGTTTCTTTTCTCTGTGATATTTTTGCTTTAATGTTACTCAGTCAAAGAGGCTGAAATTGAGGACGAAAGTAGGTATGTGTAACACTAGCAAGAAACACTACCAAAAACCCCTCCTTATTATTTGCAATATGCGAAGGAATCTCAGAACAGATAAGGGAAAAATGCCTTACTTGCATCAATGAATCTTAAAAAACCCACTATGAAAACATCATGAAGAAATAAATACATAGTCTGCTCAAAGGCAAATTTGTTTAAACATCTGTTTGTGTATTGGAAAAAATGCATATAATACAAGACCTTTCTGGTTACTAACCTTAGTATAATCCATATGCACATGACTTTTACATTAATGTATTCTGATAGCTGTTGCAAAATATTCTCATTAACTTAGCTTCTGAGCACCAGATCCAGGACTGCTTTTGTTGGTGAGTCTCAGTCAACTTTCATATCAAGATAACCCACTGACTGTTACATTCCTACCAACAGTTCTTAAGTTTCTCAGTCAGCTTTTTGTTTCTTGTGCTGTTTCAGTCAAAGGGAAAATAGTTTTCCTTTGCCTTGTGTGGAAGCAAGCATTCACTTTCCTCCCCCTCAGTCTTCAGGGCTTCTCTGGTGGTTCATTTATCACCAGCAGAATGAAGAACTGCTATTATAGGCCACTGTCAGAGGTTTTTTTCATAATGGGAGGGATGATCTGTAGTTTGCTTTCTTGGCTTAAAATGAGGCAGTAGGATAAAAGCCACTGCATCCAAATGGTTTTTCTTAGCTGCAGTGTTAGAAGTCTGTGTTTATTGGGATATTAAGTGAAGGACCCAGCTGGTTTGTCTTCAGAGATAAATTAGAGAAAGGCTCCCATTTTTATCTCAGTGTTTTTCTCAGCTAAAATTTTTGAAAGTCTTAAATCTAGCTAATGTTAAAAGATGGAAAATGTCAAATAAAACTTAATGTCTGCATTGTAGTGAGGGCAGAGGTGGAGAGAAAATTTGCAGCATGTTATTTCTTCACTTTTGATAACACCTGTTAAAAAAAACTCGCTGAGAGTTACAAGGTATTAGAGCACTTCCAGGCTTTTCAGCCCAAACCTGCAGCAGTTGTACAGTTCTGTTTGTTATCTTGCAGATAAGCCAGAAACAATTGCAGATGTGAATACAATGGCATTTAATGGTTTTTTTTCTTTGCAGTGCCAGCACATAAGATAATGTGAGCTTAGCTTTACCCTGTGAGAACATATGTTGAGAGACAAGATGCTTTTTTCTACCACAGTATTGTAAGTCTTACATTATGTATTGCAAGGTTTGCTATGTTCTCTTCTTTGGTTTCTTTATGCAGAACATTTGACAGTTAACTTAATGAATTGTAAGGCTGTTAACTTAGCCAGGGTAGCACATCTTGACAATAATAGCAGTATACAATAAAACAGTTCAGAAGTTTCAGGCTATGTCTAGATTGTCTTGATTGCCTGAGCAATGAGGTCAAGTGATATGGAATGGTTCATGTTCATATTTTGCAGGTTGTAAGAGACAATTCACATCCATATTACCTATCATAGTCACAAGATTGCCATGCAGACAAGCCATTTGATTACTTTTTGCATCCTCACCAATTTCCCCCAAGGAAACTGCCTCCTGGCTGAGGGTCACAGGCACTGGTGAGATCAGTGTTCTTGGGAGCCCTTGACATGTTTGTGCTTGGTCCTGAAGCAATCTACACAGATCCCTTGGCTGCCGGCAGTGGATTCCTTCATGGCCAATGCTGAGTGTACATTTGATAAGCTGACCACAGTCTCTCACTATGGTCTGCTAAGCCCTTCAAAACTTGTGCAAAACCTCACATGAGGCTTACATCATCAGTGAGTGGGGGGAATAGGAAATGCCAGGGTGCCCCTTTTTGCAGAATTATAGAGAGTACATTTCCCTGGGCAAGTGCTCGGCTCCTGGAAATGAACAAGGAAAGCCCATCCTCACTCACTGTCACTTTGTTCTCACCTTAGGCAATGTCCTAAGTGTGTAGGAGCAGACAGGACCTTAAAGGTGTCTAGGATCCCTACTGAAGCCTCAGCTTATCACTGTTTCACCACAGGCACTCTGGAAGTTTTAAGCTGTTTTTTATAATGTTTTTAGGAATTGAATTTCCACTGAGAACTTTGTGCTTTTTTCCCAAAGACATCCTGAGAACATATGATAAATAACACTTAACAGAACGACAGCAAGCTTTCCCTCTTCCTTCAATTCCCTTTAGTTACATTTCTTGTCTCAGCATACTTTCATTCCCTCCGCACATAAATTTGAAATGGTTACCATATCTTAGTAGAATGTAGCTAATCAGTCACAAAGTAAATCATTACAGAAAGTGACAGTGGCAAAAGCATTTGAGTTCTTTCATTATGTCTCTTGGAGTACTCATTTAAAACTACTGAGTCTAACCCAGAACACAGTGTAATTCGTTCCTCTTTCTGCTTCATGCTGGGCTCAGACTGCAGGGAGACAAAATGGTTTATCAGCTTGAGGTGAGAGGTAGAATGGTAAATGTCATGAGAAGTAAAGCTTGGTAATAAAATATCACTTGTTTATTAACTGGATGTTAAGGTATCTGTATGCATGGGTCGACGTAGCTGAATTAACGTATCTGGTTGGTTTCAGCTGTGAGTTATAAAGAGAGATGCCATTTCTTTAGTCGTGGGTCCCAGATAATTTCTGTCTTTAGAGACATTATTAATATGTCTTGATTTCTTCACTGTCTGCTTTTAATGTTTTTGGAATAAATAGGTTTTTATATTATGCACATCTGTTTGTACAAAAAAGCCGTGAGATTTCTTGCTGCAGCAATATATTGGACTGTTGCTTCGGTAGGTTTTGTAAGCTGCTTAAGTTATGGTTTTAGAAAGCAGACACAGAAATCAAATTTTTTTTCTGCATCTTATTTATGTTGCCACAAAATGAAGTGCATTGACTTCAAGTAAAGCTCTCTTAGCTGTTTGGAAATAATTTTTTTAGCTAGAAATTTCTTTTAATGTTCTATGCTCAAAGCTGATTCAATTTTTCTGATCCCAGATTATGGCTAAATGTCTCCATGTAAAACTACAGAAATAATTCATTGAGAAAAACATGAGTTTTCAATCAGAACAAATCAATTATTCATATTGATGTACTTTGCTAAATAAATTGTTTGATAAACTGAACAAACGGAGTTGTTTCTTGCTAGATACAGAGATATTATTTGATATTATTTTGGGAAAGAGTCTTTTTGGTATACTGATTTGGTATAATTTTTATCTCATAGCTGAGCAAATTTTAAAATTAGGTTAGCCTGCCATATAATACTTCTTTATGAAAAGAAAAAATTATTTTCACAATATGGTAAATGGATGTTATTTATTTTGGAGCTGCTTTTGAAACCTCAATTCATATTGAGCAGTAGTTACCCAGTGGGACCACTTAATTAAGAACTACCTGGCTCAGAGCTCCAAAAGTGAGACTCCTATTTATATTATAATTCAAATAGAAATTAAGCAGTCCAGTAAGGTCTTAAAGATGGTTGAAACTAGAAACTGTAGGAAACATATATTTGTTTGTTCTTTATTGATAAAATCCTTTCCCTCTTCAGCTGAGGCAAAGAATTAAGGTGAGTTTTGAGAAGACAATGCTAATCAGACTGGTGTGCTCATGTGTGAGGTACATGCTGGGTAATATATTTTGTTAAATGGGCATAATCTTTCAATGTTCTTACATGTTTGCTTTATTCTCTTCACATCTTGCACCACAAACACTCTATGCTGTTCCATTCATCACCCTCCAGTACTACAAGCAAAAATCACTTGAGATGTGTATATCTATGCATTTAAATGCCGTGGCCTTTGAAGGTGGAGTTTCGTTTGTGTAATTCCAGGATTTATTTCTAATTTTGGTGGCCTCAGGAATACAGACGTACCAATGAAAACAAATCATTGTGATGACCAAGATGGTTACTTAAATGCCATAAAAGATCTTCCTATTCATGTGATACTACGCTTCCTATAAAATTCACTGAATTTCCTCTACAAGGTTTTAAATGAAAGAATAATTACTTTGACCAGCAGAGAGCAGCAATGATATACTTTATAAGGACTTGAGCCAGCCCTTGCAAAGTCCCATTACCGGCATGAATGATTGATAATATGATGTATGATTTTCCTGATTTATGGGAATACATCTGTTGCAATTAAAGCAACAACAGAAAAATTATGCCCCCATTTAATTGAATTCTTTTATAGAACCTTTTAATTTAACATACTTTGTTTAATTTCTTCTCTGTATGAAAGTTACAAAGATTTATTACTTGAACGGTGTGTAAGTCACCCTAGTTCTTAGTAGGTGAATGTTTTTACATTGATCTGAAAATTTGCTCTGGAGTTTCACTGATTGTGTTGGTCATTGTCTGAATTTTAATCTTACAGTAAAACTTCAGCCCTATAAATGTCAATAGGAGTTTTTTTCCAATGAGTTATATGAAAGGTTTCACCAGTCTTGAGACATATATATTAATAATTCATTATAAAGAGATTAATAAGAAAGGGTGAAAAATTCTAACTATGTATTTTGCTTTTCTTTTGCTGACTGTTCACAAAATACTTGTGCAATTTTACAGGCACTGCATAAGGATGATGAGAACCTCTTTTTCCTCTGCTAGAATATTCTAACAATGCAGAGATTTATGTTCCCTGTTCTGGCTCTGTGGCTCTTCCATGTTTAATTGTGTAGCAGTACTCCAGAACAGATTAAAACAACCCTTTTTTCTCAAGCTTTTTGCTTTACCCTGAAAATTAAAAAAGAAAAAAGAAAAGTGCAATTTTACCTTCCGTCTCCTAGTGGGACTTCTTTGCAAAGTAGGAGTATTAACAATGCCATTCTGCTGTCACTTTTGGAAAGAAAGTGGGATTTCTGTTGGTTGTCTCAGTGTTGTCTGTATGCCATGTATACATTAGCATTTTAGCCCAAATCAGGACAGTGGTTCAGGAGTGAACCCTCTACCACATGGAGCAGTCTTACTTTCACAGCAGTATTGCTCTCAGATGGTGTTTAACTAAAATACGTGTTCCTGACACTAATGAATATTCAGTTCTGGGAAACGCTGCATGTTGTTCAGAGTAAAAATCCTGTCAAACATATGAATTAATTTATGCCTAGGAACAACATCCCCTTGGCACCAAGTGTTCTGCCTTCCAGATGCACCTGTGCGGCACCAAGCTGAGGCCACTCTGGGAGAGGGAGTCCAGGCTGCTTCATGCTCATTCACAAGTTCCCAAGGAGCTTGGGTGGCAGCAGCACTCCCCTGCTTAGACTGATTCACCTCTGTGTTACTGCCTGAATACTGGTGTGCAGGAAACTGTGAGGTCTACATTAGAAATGCTGCTTGAATTTAGGTTACTCTGGGCTTGGGCAGTGCTGGAGAGCCGTAATACAATGTGAATTGCACTAGCGCTCCCCTTTTTTAATGGTTAGCTTGTATGAAGTTCCCTTTGCTTCGGTGTTTCTATTGCAAAATAGGAGCAATTTTGTCTTAGAGATTTTAGAAAAGTAAATTTGGTGATGTTTATGAAGCGCTGAGGTACTATCATGATGAACTCTACACAAACTAATGAGGAAAGCATTGCTCTTCTCCTTCAGAGGAGGTCTTAAATAGTGTGCAACAAATCAGTTATGAGACCATAGACTGGATAAACACGGGGAAAGAAAATATTATATAGCTCTTCATTTAATGAGTACCATCCTTTCTGTAAATTTAATGGAAAAGGTTGTGAAAGAAAATAATGAAATCTTGTAATTAAAGATTGTATCAGCACTCATATGCCCAAAGCACCTGGCTTAGAGTTCTGTGCGAAATTTAATTCTGACATTTCATCACGTGAATGCATGATACTGCAATCCATGTATTATTCTTTAAACATATTGTTTTACTGCAGTGCATTTAAATTAGAGTGGAAGAGGTTTAATTTTGATTAAATTATAATTCTTGCCATTTATTTATTTCTATTTAATTATTGGAAGTGTTATTAAAAAACCACAAACCATCTCAAGAATCAGCTGTCCATTCATCTTAACATATTATTAAATATAAGGATATTTCTGTCATTGTCATAACTATTGTCACAGCAGTATTTGTATTGAACCAATAATAGATTCTTGCTTTGCCAGGTGGAATACACTGATAGAATGAGCTACAGTCCCAGACAGGGGGTAATTACTGCCTTTACCTGTAGCAAGGACAAACCATAGAAAAGGAGACATTAAAAATGGAGGCTAATAAAATAGAAGAGTTGCATGCAAATGTCGTATTCATTCTGACAATGGATTTCCTTTAATTTAAATAATTGTATTTCTAGGCGGAGTTCTGTGCAGAAAGACTTAGCTATATAGGATTTAATGAAGGAAAAAAGTATGAACGAGAATGTTAAATATTGGATAAGGGGAGAAGAGTATGGTGGGCCACTAGATAGAGAATGAATGAGGGAATAGGAGCAGATAGTCCTAACCACAAAGAGAGTCAACAGGGAAAAGGTTATTCTTCAGCATCTTTTGTAAACTTAACTTTCTGTATGGTTTTGAAATTATTTTCTTGACTCTTCAAGCTCTGATTAATACTTTCTTTCAAATTCTTTAATACAGAATGTAAAAATAAAATTCTCTTAAAAGAGAAGAGTAAGTTAAAATGCTCGCATTTGCTCCAGTCTGCCACTAGTGGAAGATTCTGCATGCAAATTTTTATGCCTACCCCCAGTGTGATATGAATAACAATACAGATAAGGGGATGATTAAACATGAAACCACCTTTTTTACCTTATTTCTCAATTTCCATGTTTTTCAGGCGTTATTTAAATAAATAGGGCTGTTGCCTGTATCATTTCAATTGCTGCCTTGCCAGGATACCAGTGCCTTGGACAGGCTCTGTGTGCAGATCTTGCGACCCTGTACATCCCCACCTGATTACTGCCTTGTGGAGACCTCACTAGTGTCTGCTTCAGGCAGCTTTGAAAATCTGCCCTGCCTTTCAGACAGAGCAAGTTTGTTGATTGTTTTTGTTGATTATTATTTTGACCAAATGAGCCTGTTGAGGAGGTAATAGGGAGAGAGAAGCCAGGGGTCATAACAGAGATTGCCACAGCACTTTATGTGGTTTTCTCAGCATGAATGAAATAATAACTAATATAGCACCTAAAATGAGCTTTCTCCACACCCAGTGTCAAGGCTCTGACTGCCCCAGACATTCCTGTCTTTTCCTTGTTTCTCTGCTTTTTCACCTAGCTGGACACCTCTGAGGTTTACCCAGAAATGGAATGTCAGCCTGCAGTGAGGTGGTGTGTGCTGGCTCTCTGTGCAGACACTCTGAAGCAATTGAAACATCTCAGAGTTCTCTAGTCAGATTTTCATACCTCTTTTTTTCCTGGTCTGAATACATAGTTCAGCTTGATTTTAAAAAGTCATATCTAAATCTAGATTCTGGTGAATAAAATCTGTGAAAACAGCCCTGGAAGTCAGAAATGCTGTTATTTTGGGTCAAGGATCAACATGTCATTTTTTAGTTGGATATTTTTAAAAGACATTAGTGGTTTGTTTGCATCTGTTTTATTCAAAGTGACTTCACATCAGGATCTCCATTGTTCATGTGTTTACACAGACAATGCTTTACAGTTTTTCTAATACTAGTTAATACTTCTTTTCAAAAGTATTAATAGAAAGAGAACTGTGAGGATAACCTTGATAATACTATGCATCTACTTGCTAAAATGCATTGCTTATTATAATTAATATCGATATTAATTTTAATGGATGCTATTATGTTAGCTATAATTAATGGTAGATTGTGTGTTTCTTATTAGTGGTATATTTTTAAAATAAATATTGCTATAATATTTTAATTAAACTGTTTGGAATTTGTGTGCTCTCCACGGTGTTGCCCACAAATAAGTACTGTTCTTAGATTACATTTCACATATATCTGATGAGAAATATATAAAAATAATACCATTATTATTTTCCTTTTGAATAGCTTATAACTTACTCTTTCTAATGCTCATACTGTTTCTTAATCTGCCTTCACAAGCTGACTTTGCCATTTGTTTTTATTTTGTGTTTTAGTTCCTCCTTGCAGCTCTTCATAATGCAAAAGAATGAGCAAACCACCATGATTTACTTTAATCTTTAGCCTATTAAATCTTGTACTTGAAGGTCAAATTTAAGTAGAGGCAAATCTATGTTTCTTTAATAAACTTTAATTCTACAAATAAAATGTGATTGAAACTAAATTGTAGTAGGATTCCGTTTTAGAATTTCTTTCTTCTTCATCTGGTAAATATTGGTTGAAGGGAGGATAATGAGAATTTGAACTATCTTGTTCCCCAGAGTATGAGCATCGTTTTCATATGGCTTTGTTAGAATGTTACAAGAAGGTACTTGTTGAAAATAGTAAAGCTATGGGATTGTAGCGGGAAAATAAAAAGTCAGTGAAGGGTAATAGAAATTATTAGCGGCATGGGGATGGTTTCAGTATAAAGGAAGATGTGAAGAAACCCACTGTTTACTGTAATTAAATTTGAAAAAGGGAAACTTTCCCAGAATTAAGGTTTTAAATCAAGATTTCATTCCTTTCTAGAAAAACTGAATGGGAATTTTAAGTTTAATAAAAAAGGATTGGATGTATTGTATTATGTGTTAAGAAAACCCAACAGAATTGTAAGTGATAGTTGTAATGAGAACACTGTGGGGAAAATAACCCAACCCTACCAATAATGCTTTTCAAAGCAATTTCTATATTAGATGTAGGATACGGGAAGAAAGAAGGCTTTGAAAAGCTTTTAAGTATTTCTGCTGTAAACATCTAGGAATATTCTTGGGCCTAACTATTTATTTCTTCTAGTCATAGACATCAGTGGGACTCCATTAGACCAATATTGAATATTTTTGGAAGAAAAATGCTGAAAGCAATTTTATTGAAATTTAAGAATCTCAATGTTATCAGAAATTTCCATGCATTGAAAGAAAGAAAAGACTTTTTTCCATCTGTTACTCTTACAATCTAATGACTTATTTTATCGGTGACAATTTAGGGGGGAAAAACAATGCAAGTGTTGCTCTGAAAAACTCTTTTCCTTTGTGCTGTACGAAGCAGACAATGCTGAGATGCAACAGGTGTGTCAGAGGACAACTGGGGGCACCTGCTGCCTGATTCACGGTTCTGTCTGGGCTGCCCTGGGCTGGGGGTTGTAGCTCACAGGTTTGCTCTGGTGTCTTTGGGGATCTTGGCCTTCTGCAGGCTGGCCTCAGCCAGGCACAGTGATGTACAGAAGGAGGAAAGAGCCCTTCAGTGTCAGAGGTGAGTGAAATTGGTGGATTTTTCAGTGTGTGGCTGGACCAGAGGTTGGCTGAGCAGCACTAGAAGTTGTAGTGGTTTTGGAAAATGGGTAAAATAGGCTTGAATTTCTGCTGCAGAGGAAAAGATGAGACTTCACAGCTCTCAAAACTATTTCCTTATTAGTATGCATTAGGTGAGGGTGGGATGGACTACGTCTCTCATGGGAAATGAAAGAAGTAATCTCTGTATTACCTTCTAATAGAGCAGTTTATATAAACATATATTACATGGTTCAGCTATTTAGGCTGCAGCCATCTGTATGGCATTTTGCTAGTGCCTTGAAGCCCGAGGAAAGGTAGGATTGGGAATATTTCTCTCTGCAATGCTTGGTGTTGGACTGTTCAGCTAAACTTTGACTCAGCTTAGTGACCCTGTCTAAATGTTCAGTGTGATTCTCTGGCTTTATATGAGTTATCTTGGTGGATACAAAGGCAGCTCAGTTTTAAAAACCTTCCTCTAGTCTCAGAATGCAGCAGATGCTGAATATAAAAGAAATGTAGGTTTCAGTACTCTGGCTTCGAAAGAAATATTCTCAGAAGTTTAATATAGGGAAATTGAGTTATTGTGACAGAGAAGCCATTTGATGAAAAGGAAGTAACCTGGAAATTCAGAAGCAAGGCTGTAGAGTGTGTTGATGGTAGAGCTGTGGGAGGGAGGAAGAATAACTTACTGTGCTGCAGCTGTGTATGTGTAAACTAGAAATACTCCAAGAATTTACGTCTTTACTTGATTTTTGCTAGTTTTTCTACTTTTTTCTAGTTTTGAAGGTGAAATCTTAAATCTCTTTAATGGCATGTACAAACTTATATGTGCTGTTTCAACATGTTAAAATATCAGAAAATTTGTTTACGTGCTCAGGCTGCTCTAATTAAATTTAAATCTGCTTAAAAAGGATTTAATTGGAGTAGAGCAAATGTTCTGCAGACAATATCTGTTTACGTTGTTTATGTTGTTTTGGTTAGTGTATAAACTTAAGTTATAAACAGATTACATCTTCTTAAGTCATCAATTTCAGCTAAGATCTTATCTGGGAATGTGTATCCTCTTATTGTAATTGCCTAGTAAAAAGCACACTTAGATTAAATAACACTGTTCTAGAAGCATTTTAAATATATTTCATTACATTACCAGTTTTATATGTGTTATATGTGACTAGTCACCTTGGCGAAGTCATTATATACAGGATAATAAGAATTTCTTGTATGCTAGCCTTGATACATTTTATGTTAAAATTGTTTCAATCCCGCATATAAAACTGGATTTACACAATGAACAAGTTCTTAGATATCTTGTACCTTGCGTGTAATGAAGGGTTAAATTTTCTTTTGCTAGAAGAGTTATCAGATCAAAGTGCTAGAAGAAAGCATATCTATTTCCCCTGTTCTTGCCAAGAAGGTGTGGAAGGTTGACTGTCAAGAGTGTAGCAAAGAGGTGGCAGTGGTTCTGAGATGGACACCATCTAACATAAAGAAGCAGCCTCAGAACTTCTGATTTTGACTGTTTAATTATGTATGAAAAGCTAGGGTTTACTTTTTTCCCCCCAAGTAAAAAAGTATGGTCTGCGAAGAACAAAGAAAAGACTTCTAGCTCAGATTTAAAGAAGAAAAAAGTAATCTATTTGGGATTTGAATACTAGGGATGCTGCTGTGCTTAATCAATGTAGAGCTTTAGAATCCCATAAAAATGTCTTGACTAGTGGCAAGATGATCCAGCTGTCTGAACACCTCCAAGATGTGCAACATTCATAACAAAAACAAACAAGAATTATAGCATGTTGTGGAATATGCAAAATCTTATAGGATCTGACAACTTTGGCTGGGATATTAATTTGTACTAGTACGTTGTCTATTTTGAGCAAGTTACACTCTTCTTTCGTGTAAGAAAAGCCTAAAATGTGCTTATTTTCCTATTTGGAAAAATTACTCCAAGATTAGACCTTCTTTTTTAAAGAATTCTTTAAAATTTCAGATACACAGAGAATAATAGATTGCAACCCAAACAATTAGTCTGATCCCTTTAAAGGATGATCAGCAGTCTCACATTCAACAGCAAATGGAAACAGTGCAGTTTATTTGCCATTCTTTTTAGTCATTTAACTGTGCAGTTTTGTGCTCTTGCAGGGGTTGTTTTTGTTGTTATGTTCCCAGAACTATTTACTAAGGCTCTGGATCACCTTAGAAAAATGTTAAACTATTTTAAAGTTAGTGAAATATCAGTAGTTAAACATTCTCATCATGTGTGTCAGTGCTGGGCGCTGAGGTCCTGTAACCATGGGCTCAGGTGTGCAACTCTTACTGTCCTTCACAATTAATGATTTCTCTCTTAATCACTCAGAAAGGGAATAAAAATTCCCTAATACTCAGAGAAGATCATAACTTAATGTTAGTTTTGTATCTGTGTAGTGCCCTTAAGAAAAATCAGACAGCAGTTCTGCTACGTGAGGCACAGAAATACACAGCCGCGGTCTCGGAAGTTGTGTGGCCATGTGCCTGCTTGTAGACCTTTCTGAGAGCAAGGTGCACTTTCCTCTTCCCCTGGCTGAACTGATATCAGAGCTACTGCTGTGTCTTTCTTCTGAATAAATCCCCTTAGTCTACTTGGATAGCCACAGAGGGCTAATAATAATTTTGCTCTTTAGATTTGACTTTTTTTTGTCAAATACACACACATGCATCATTAGTGAAAGATATTCTACAGAAGAAATAAGAAGTTGTTTTAAAATTTGAGAATGAAGAGATAAAAGAGGCATAAAAATAAATGGTTGTTACAGTTGCAGAGATCTTAAAACTTCTTAACTTTATTTTACCTTTCAATGAAGTATTATAAACTGGCTTAGGATGAAACAAATGGAGTCCTACAAAGACTTTATTGAGCTGAAAGCTGGAGAGAGACTTTTTTCAAGGGTGTGAAGTTATATGACAAGGGATAACAGCTGAAAGTGTAGATTTAGATTAGGTACGTGGAAGAAATTCACTATGGTGGTGGTGAGGCACTGGAAGAGGCTGGCCAGAGAAGTTGTAGCTGCCCCAACCCTAGAAGTGTTCAAGGCCAGGTTGGATGGGGCTTTGAGCAATCTGGCCTAGTGGAAGGTGTCCATATCCATGGCATGGGGCAGGGAAATAGATGATCTTTAAGGTCGCTTCCAACCCAAGGCATTCTGTGATTCTATAGAATCAATGCAAACTTTCAATAGACTTGGGAATCTATTGCTGCCATGATTTTTTTTCCCCCCCGCCCCCACTATTTAACCTAAAGATTTTTCCTGCATAAATTCATCATTCCCAAGTGCACAGCCTGTGGCTATGATAGAAAAACTGACTTGTTTAATGACCCCTTGTTTTCTTCCAGGGTGAAAAGTGTGTTTATCTCTGTAGACAACAGACTGATGCTTATCATCTGTTATTAAAACTTGTTCCTTGATTTTTAAATTGGAGTTCTTAGCTGAAAGTTGTTCTCAAGATGACCATAGAACATGTTATGAAAAATACATGGAAAGTTTTGTGGATTTTTTTCATCAGTCAGATTTAGTTTGAAGTCTGTTTGGCCACTGAAGTTAAAAAGAGAGTAATAACAGTCCCTGTGAAGAGCAGCATGGTAAATAATAAAAGTGGCTATAGCTTACTGATTCTCTTTTGGAGAAAACAAAGATATATTGGAAATTGAAATATGTTGCAATATATTTCTCTCCAATGTACTGGACACAAAGTGAGACGCAGCGAGACCAGAGTAATCCAAAATTTGTCTTCTGATACTCAGCTAGAAATGCAGGTTTTTTAATGTAGAGAACAATACATCTTTTATACTCTTCGTAATGAATGTTTTCCTTTATGAAGAGGTTGTTGTTTCCCCATCTTTATTCAATTCTTTCAACTTTCTTGAAGTAACTAGACTATTACGACATTTTGGGTTTAGAACATCAGAAGTCTGTGGCTGGATTCAGTGTCAAGAAAAGCAGACAGGATCATTGTTTAGTTTCAAGGCTGGTGGACAGTACTTGTGCAGAGGAGTATCAAGAATAATACCTGTTTTTCAGAACCTTACTTGCTCACGGTTCAACACTTTCTCTGGTTTATGTGTTTTCCTTATCCTGGATTAATTGAATAGCTCACACTATAGGTGGGTTCCCAGTACCTAACCCAAGCTTCCTTTACTGAAAGGCAAACCAATTACTTCTCATAGTGCCTTAGATGTGGAAACCAGCTTGTATACTCTTCCGTATATCCTCACCTTTTTTCTCTCCTTAAGCCCAGCCTTCATCACAAATAACATTTTCTAAGGTTACTAATTTTCTTGTCATACTCTCAGTTTGGCCTGATTTTATCTTTGTCTTTATTTGACTAAAACTTGTCAGAGTAAACCAGTGGAGGATTCTCCCACAGCTCATCACAGTTGGCAGAGCAGGGTCAGTTTGTGCAATGCATAGTTCAATCTGCTTTTTGGAACCTTCTCTGCAGCACTGCTACTTAGCCTTTTATTTTCTTGTTTGTTTTTCCTTAAATGTGTATGCTTTTGAAGGATTTTTGACATTTTGCCCTTAAAGTGTTAAGTATAAAACTTTCTTGGAGAAGATCTTTTGGTGAAACAATAGTAGCAGATTTTTAAGAAATTTTTTTTTCAAAAATATGAAATTTTCTAAGGCACTACTAAACATTTCATTTTATGGATTTATGTAAAAATAGATTAGTAAACAGAATAAACATTACATTGCCAATACTAAAAATACTATGAGGGAAAAATCCCAAATAAGAGTAATAAATCCACAAGATTAATAAAGTAATGGTTAGTTTTATTTCAATATATTTTGATAGTCATTCTTTTATATGTATTTGCAAGCAATTCAAGTAAGAATATGTTTCAGCATATCATAGCATATTTTTATTTACAGGATTTATTGCACTTGTTTTTAGGGGACTGTTTAGTTATTCTCAGTGACTACTGACTCATTTCAATGTACATGCCCAAACTCCTCTCTTCGTCAGTCATGCACTTATATGAGTCCTCCGATCTGAACTTGCCCTCTCTACTGAGTCTTCTGCTGAAACGTCTCTAAAATATGTCCCCTAGACTCTTCAGTGGAGTCTTTTTAAATGTATATTCAGAAATGTAAGGTTTGTTTTTTATAATCAACTTCTCCTTATTCTAGCAGGGATGAGACTCCTGTCTGTTTTAGCAAGGACCTTTGCAATAGTCCAATAAAGTGATTTTTCTTCTCCTCCTTTCCACCCCATTTCTGTTGATGGTTAAATAAGTTTTCTGTATAATCAGGCCAGTACAAGAGCTAATGACAGAGAGCAGGTAGGGTCACGCAGGAAGAAGAAGGGGCGGAATGACAATAGCTTTTTTGCAGCTGTGAACCACTTAATCAGCTCTTTTGCTGTGCAGAGATTCTAATTAGTATCTTGAATTTACACATCAAATTTGTCATGACAACTAAGCTAGGCAATCTTGATATTATCCTATAGACTACAAGTGTATTTTCACTCTTATTTTTGACTTGTCACATCTATTCTTGAGTAGAAGGAGAGATGCTTTTGTATTTTAAAAATTGCTTAACTCTTCAGAATACTTTTTCAAAAGACAATACTAAGGGAAAAGATCAGATTAGAAAGGTGAAGTTATAAACCAAATAAAAGCTGGCTGTTTTCCCACTTTTCTGCTCTTTAGGAAATTTTGAACTGGTAAAGAGATCATCTAAAAATATGAAAATTTGATGAAAAGCTTAAGTTGAAAAGGTCAGACTGAGGCTACAGATATAACCTGACTACAAGTGTTATCTGTCTTTTCCACAAGGGGATCCGAGTTTTCTCAGTTACCAAAATACATATTTTCTGCATCTTAAAATCAATCTTGCAAGTATCTTTAACCTTTACCACTCTATTTTGAACACATAATGAATAGAAAAAAATTATTTAATGTATCTTTCAGTCCTGGTTTTAGCTTTCTTTTGATTTAGGAATATAATGGGTGTTACAGGAGTTAATGTAAAAGATTCCTGTCACTTCGAATCCTGTCTCTGTGAGTGGCCTTGGCAATGTTTAAGGAAGGTGTAAAAGAACATAAAAATGATCTTTCTGGCACTTACGTATCATTTGGCACTGGAATACTGGATATCTTGGGGATTCAAAAGTCAGAAAATACATTTAATATGTATTAGAGGGTTGTTTGTTTTCCTCTCTTGTCTTGTAATCTGTGTGACTGTTTTTTGACAAGGAGTTCTACAACATAACTGTATAATGCATGAAGAAGTACAACTTTCTGGTTTTTTGAACTTTTTGCCAGTTTAGCCAGTTTTTCATTTCACAGGCTTGAGTGCTGATCATGCATACTGAAAATGAGTTGTTTGTATCTGAAATGTCTAGAGAAGCATTTTAAACTAAAATAGTAAATGTTTCACTTGTCAAAGCTCCATGTGAAACTTGTTGGCACTGTTTTTTTCCTGTTTTGATGTTGTTTGATTTATTTTCGTATTTTTAAAAAACCTAAATATGACTGCCAGTGAATCTTAAGTTCAGCCTGTTTTCCAGAAAGCACGGCACTTCAAACTTGTGCTGATCAGTACTTTTTAAACAAAACATTCCATCTATAACCACCAGCAGTGTAAGCCCAGTGACACTTTCTGTTGAATACTATAAATGGTTCATGGCTCTGTCAAGTATTGTAATCACAATGATGACATTTAAGGTTTAGGCATATATTACTTCTTTGAAAGACGTAAGATATTAACATAGGACAACTAAGCTTGCTCACCAGGGGGTTACAAACGGCCAAAGAAAACTATGCCTTTAAAGTTATGCTGAAAAGTCTTTGTTCTCACAGGTTTTTTTTTTTTATTTTTTTAAAAAGAACAGCAAGATTTTGAGGAAAAAACAGCAGCCTTTAGCGTCTCCAGACTTTTTCCATAGCTTAGATGCTTTTTAGATCAGAAGGAATTTAATTTATTTCTGGGAAAATGTCTAGAATGGTTTTCTTATTAAGTCAGAAGCATTACAGACTGTGCAAGATCACAATAGCTAAAACAACTGTATGTACTGCAACTCTCTTTGGAAATTGCAGTAAAAGAGTCTAGTAAAAGAGTCTTATTTCCTATGTATTTCTTATTTTACTGAATATTGTAACTCCTGCTTTGAAGATACTCTGCAAAACATCTTCAGAGCTCCCCTTTGGGAAGGAAGACTCATCTTTTGTGTCATGACCACATAATATTTGAGTAATATTTGAGCCAATTCATATGTGACTTCTACTGTATTAATCTGTTTTTATAATCCTTTCACTGTTTCCTTTTGTTTTCTACAAATTTTTTAATCTGCGTACGTTTCTCACCGTGACTGCATTTTACAGGGTTGTGTGCCGCAAAGTTAGAGGTAGGTAGGTGAGTTTGGCCTACACAGCTGTGCTGGAAAAAGTCATTACTGTGGAATCTGTTATGATGGATAGATTGGTTTTGTGCTGTTTTGCTTGAGAAGTGAACGGTGACCGGTGGTGGGTGCTGCAGCAGAGCTGCTGCCCTGCTGCGGCCGCATCAGCGGCGCCTTGTCAGTGCTGTGCGTTGTCCAGCTGCAGCGGCAAAACCATTTCGGTCGGTCAAGTATAATGTCAAAATTGCAAGCTCTTTGGACCAGGAATCCTGCACACTTTCCCCTTCTTGTCTAAAGATATATATATATATATATATATATATATATATACATACATCTATATATATAGCTCATAGTCCCTGTACTACGACTGCTAGTTGCCTACTCCTGCCACAAATGTTCTTGAGGCCAAGGAGGCCCTACTGCAAAGGCTGAGGATGTGAAACAGGAAATAGCATCTTACAATACAGTCTGTTTACTGAGATACTGCTTTTACCAGCAATGAGGAAATCATGACCCTAATGAAAATTGGATCTTTACCCAAAACAATGCATTTTATGTTGCAAAATACTTGCATGTAGGTAAGATCTTACAGCAGTTTCTATAGATGATTATTTTTAATTAATTCTGTGCAAAACCAAGGCACTGTGTACATACGTGCTCCATACATTTATTGCAACATTCAGGAAATGACTGAGAAGAAGTAAATAGTGATGCTACCTGATTAACTCCTGAAGTTGCTTCAAACTCCCATAACTCATATGTGTCAGGACAGGGGTCTGCCAGGTGTAATGCATTCATTTGATGTGTTTGATGTTACAGCCAGCTATGGAAATATAGGTACATAATTTATGTTACAGCTTGAATATTTCCCAGAAGCCTCAAAACTGACACTTGAAAGTCATTAATCACCAGAAAAGTTAAAGGAAGATCCCTGAAATCTGTCATGTTGTTCTTCAAGAGTAGTTTATTTGCCACCCTGGGTGCGTCCCTTGTACGTGCTTAGTGTTGCCGTGTACAAGGGGAATCAAGAGAACATTCATTCCTGAGCAGAAATGCGAGGAGAAAGTTCTGAAGTGCTGAGCTGGAATAGCTATTTTGGGTGCTTTAAGACCAGCTTAATTGATTACACTGCTTGCTCTGGGAAACCGCACTTGAGCAAAAGAAATAGAAAGGCAGTTTGTGTCCTTTAGGTCAGGATTACTGTTCTGGCTAGAATACTGTCTGAGATTTTAGATTAAAGGAAAACAATGCTTCAATTTTTTTATCCTTATTAACGTTATGTAATTCGTTCTTCTCTTGACCCCGAGACTGATGTAGAATGTGTTGATTTGGGATGTAATTAAATAATTTTTAATACATTGATTTATTGTGTAAATCTTCTATTGTGACCTTAATTATTCAATTTTGGTTAGTTAATCCGAATTTTATAGTAGTTTTTTTTTATGCTGATATTTGATCACTTATTAATTTTCAGAAAATCCTTGAAAACAAAACTGATAATTGCAGGATAAGTTGCTAACATCAAAAATTTAAAATAATATATTCAGTAAAATTCGTACTGGCCCCAAAGATTCCCTGCCTAGAGATTTCACCAAGGGAAAACCAAACAAACCAAACCTCACTTTAGCCTTTTTTCACTTCTAAATAGGACATTTTAACTTAACCAATGTTAGGGATATAATAACCTCGGAATATAGTACCAATCATGAGTTCTGCAGTGTTATATGTAAAAATCTTGGAATTGATGACTAATTCTTCTCAGTTATTTAAATAGTTGATACTCATCTGATTAATCTAAATATTAAATACATCCTAAAGCTGGGATTTTGTTTTAATTGCCTCTTTTGTCCCCATACCACTGTTTTATTGACTTATTTGAAATACTCAAGAGATTAGCAGGGCATAAGTTTTTACGTCGCAGAAATATCCTGGTTTGACCTTATTCAGGGATTATTATGTCTTCCTACTACACAGCTCAGTCCATAAAATTCCCCTTGCAAGTTTTGCATGCTTTGTCTTCAGATTTACTGACTCTACTAGCGTAAGAACTCCTCAAGGTAAAAGATTTCTCCTTGTCTTAATTTTTTTAAGCATATGATTGATACTGTTTTTCAGATAAAAAACATAATCTTTCTAAAAAATTTTATGTAGCTGTAACACTTTCTACTCTGCCTCGACTTTCCCAAACTGTAGTTTCTAAAAGCTTTTAATATTTTCTCCCTGATGATAAGCTGAATTAACTAATGAAAACATACATATGAATATCTTATGAGTTACTGTCAAGCTCATGCAATATTGATGATCTAAGCTTTTTGGAATAATGCAATCAGAATAAAAGCTTAGAAATAATTTATTTTGCAAGTATTTATTCAAAATTGTCTGAATCATCGTTTAGAGTAATAGTGACAGAAGGAAAAAAATCAACTTGTTTATCACAATCCATTGTTCCTACTGTTGCAGTTGTTACATATTGATGTGCTTACTTATTGGAATTCACTCTTGAGTGGAAAACATTCTCCTCCAGCCTGTTTGGTTTCCTCCTCTGTCATCCATTCTGTGCATTGCATTCTCATGTAGCGTGCTAGGATAAACATCTCTGTCATGGGATGTCATAGCCTGTGTGCATGTATGGTGACAAACCTTGTGCAGTCTGACAATGTAGAGCCTTCAAATACATTTTAACATGGAAACTGAAAAATGCTGTGAAAAAGAAGACAGAGGGAATAGAACACTACACTTCAGCTTTAAATAATGATTTTTTTTTTCTGATTCTTCCATTTTCCATGTGAAGCCATAGTGTCTATTAAAAATAGATCTGATCCTTGTAGCTCATGTTTTCCCATTTGGAAAAATCAAATGAAAACCTGTGAAGAAAATACCCTTCTTTCTTTTTCTTGTTACACAAAAATAGAAGTATGTAACCACATCAGATTTTGTTCATGCGCTTGTTTGATTGTAAAACAAGGGGAAAGGGAGGGAATAAAAAAAGATAGTAATAAGAAAACCAGCTGAATATGACTAGCCAGACTAGATAAAAATACAAGAAAATTCTATATTTATTCTGTCTTTTCTTGTATGCTATATTGCTGTTTTAAATCTCTCTGGTATGTTTATTCAGCTTTTGTTTCTATGTTTTTCTCTTAATGCTACCTCTACAATGCCCTGTTTTAGTCTTCATTTTCTTAGTATAGTCCTACCTATTTTTGAATGCTTAATTTGCTTATTAAAGTACTATTCTCTGTGATAATACATAAAATATTTGCTTCCATTTGTCTCCTTTAAACTTCCCAGTCTCCATTTCTTTAGTCTCTTCTTTCAGTGATCTGACTATAGGACTGTTTTCTTTCTCTGGGATAGTTTCAATTTGTGCCCTCTGTGTGTTGTCAGGTACTGAAAAATCAAACTAGCCTGAAGAGTTCTTACAGCACCCAAATCAGTTGGAGGAGCAGTAGATATTGCAAAGTGATTTTTCTCCATTATTTATTGTTAAGCAGTCACTTTTATATCATTGTCTTGAGGTTTTAGTCTCTTTTCATAGAAAGAATGAAAAAAAATACTGGCTTTATCTCCCAGTATTTCCTTGTAGCATTATCCAGCCTGTGCAACTCTGATCTACGGGTCAATTTTTTTAGATACTACCATAGGTATGGGCCTTGAGAATGAGCCTGTTTCAAAAGAGAGGCTGAGGGACCTGTTCAAATGGAGAATGTGTAGAAAGTACAGCAGGGAGAAGAGAAAGTACAAAGAAGTGCATATTGGTCAAGATGGGCTTCAAAACTAAGTGAAGATGACAGCTGAAATGGTAGCCTGGTAGGGACAGCTTTAATGTGCCTTAGACACCACTGCTTCAGCTATGCAGCACTTGGATAATGAGTCAACAACAGAAAGTAATTAATAGGTTTTAGGTAGATCCTAATCTGTATACAAATAAGGTGATATTTAAGGATTTTTCTTGCAGCTCTACATAAAAGCTTAGATCTCTTCTAAAGTCTTGCCAGCAGCGGCTCTTCAGCCGTGATCTGAAGTACACTAGTCATTAGTACAAAGAACTGGAGGCAAGGCCACTTTGACTTTGGTGAAGTATTTTTCCCAGGCTTGATGCAAACAGACACACAAATAATAGCTTACACGTGCTTACATGAAAAGGAAGTTGGTTGTTTGGTTTTTTGGGGTTTTGCTTGCTAATTTTTCTTCTCTACTTTTCTTTTATTTTACCATACAAGCATTATCAGTATTTTTCCCCTGTGTTGTCTTAACACCTTGGAAGAATGTTCATAAATACCTACAATGTTGTTGTCTTTCTGGTTTATGATTTCCTTATTTTGAACTTCCTCTGTAGCTGCTGCTCTGCCCCACGTTGGGACAGCAGTCTGCTGCGGCATTTTCTACTATTCCTGTCACAACTGGCCTGCAGCTCGTGTGCCCATTGGCCTGCGACCCCCTGACTTCTCTGAACACCCCAGAAACCTCCCCTCCTCCAGGCACGGTGCAGAGGACTAACTTGGTCTGTTGTTAGAGCAGTCCTGTGTACCAGAAAAGCAGAAATAACTCTCTAAACCATACTTGCTTCAGTTTCTTCACACTGTTGGCCACTTGAATAGCAACCAAGAGCAAACATGATGCAAACCACCTGCAGCTGCATCACCTTGTGGTCTCTGACTCACTCAGCCCCCTCGGAGGGGCACTGGACAGTGAGAATGGCCTGACAGCAGCCTCAAACCCTTCCTGGGGGGTTGTGCCATCGTGTGCTCAGCACACCCATGTCTGGTCCTTGCAGCTGGAGAACAGGAGTGCTTAAACTCAGTGTTCTGAAGTGGTACTTCTTTTTCTTAAGAAAAGAAGTTGTCTTTAATGAATAAAGAAAAGTAATGCCCAGGATATGCTTGATGAACTCGGACTGAATGAAATATTTTCCCAAATTGCCATCACTGAATGCAGATACTGGTATCTGTATCTATAGAAACTACAAACTGTGCTGTCATCAGCCCATACTGTCATCAGTATGGGGAAAGTGTGAAGCTTGCACTGCAGCCTTCCTGAGTTTTTCTTAACTTAGTGGATATTGAAGATGTTTTGGGGTAGAACAGGCTTTTCTCATAGCTGCTAAGACCTTGGAGGAAAAATGCCAAGGATGAGCTATTGTCTATTGTAATGAAAAAAAAAAAAAAGAAAAAAGCAAAAAAAGGGGGGGAAAAAAGGGAAAAGAAAAAAAGGGTGGGGGGAAAAAGGACAGTAATCAACCTGGGTAGGGAAAGCCATTAATAATTCTAACAGGCCACCTACAGGTTACCTTACAAAAATGTGTAAAAATTGGAAGAAATAGGAGATTAAGATCTGTACAGACATAGACTGAGTACAACAAACACCAGGTTTTCTTCTTCTTAAAATGCTAACTTTCTCAATTTAAAATATATGTCCTAATGATTAATGGGAGTGGAGTTCTTTTTATTTTTTTCTTTCCCTTTATCATAAGAGAGCACTGATATATTCATTCTGCCTCTGTGTTTATTATTCCATTTTTGGAACATTCATATCTTTCTCAGATAGTGCTGTTTAGTGATGTGAAAAAGTTTCCATTTGTCCTTCACAACTCAGTGAGCTGTAAATACTGAAGTGATTGAGCCACCCACATCCTAGTCTGCAGGTGATACGAGTGATGTATTTTATTAGCATTTAATTAAATTGCAAATATTATGCTAAACTGTGAAATTGCTGGCAAAAGTTTAATAACTGGATTAAATTACACTATTTTTTAAAATAAAAAGATCGTTGAGTAATCTGGAAAAATATATTTTTCAACTCTCTTGAAACAATTAACCTATGCTCTGCTGCTTTTAAAAAAGTCCCTCAGCATACTGAAATTTGAGGCTGTTGCAACATTAATTTCACACCTTCCTAGTTTAGGTTAATGACTTCAGATTGTAACAATGAAGATTAAATGAATCTCATTCAATCTGTAGTAGTAAAAAAATAATATGCACTTGAAACAATCACAAATGACTAAAATTAAGTTTTATATTATTGCATTAAGATTTGGGGAGGGATTTAATAGCTTCAGTTTATGAAAACTTGATTTTCTTTCAGTTTGGGGAAAATTGAACGATTTGATTTATTCCCATTTGCTTATTTGGATGCATGCCTGAAGAAGTCTAATTATGCAAAAGTCATTTGATAGGAGTTTTTTGAGACTAAGTATTTCCAGTTAAAATTTATAGCTATCAGTAGAACATGCTGGCTACTGCAAGGAATGCTGCAGCCAGCTGGAAAGAGGAGGAGTACTCTGATGGGAAATGGGAGGCAGGAGGGTTCCAACATCTCATTTTTCATTCTAAGGATGAAGCAAAAACAATGTGGAAAAATACAAATTTTCTGGTTGCAAAATAAGAAGGAGCTAAAGACTGGGAGAGGAACTGGCTTACCATCCAGAATTATTTTTAATTTTTAGGATTAAAATCAAAAACCAAGAACAAAAGACATGTCCCGTTGTAAGTGAGTAGGGGGGAATAAAACAACTACTGCAACTGCCTTCATTCAGTTCTTCTAAGCTGAAAGCCTGCACTCAGTTTCAACAGGTAGTGTTTCCCAATCATTAAGTTAAATATTTGAGGATTATTTCTTTTAAATCAAGCAGGTGCTTCACTGAAGAAAATTTTAAATTAAAATAATTTCTCTGGGGTTTTATCTTTGTTTGCTAAAGCATTTAAGTTAAAAAAGAAAACTATCAATTGCATGCTTACTGGGCAAAGCCCATGTTCTAAATGGCATGGAAAATGAGGAAGTTGCAATGTGAATTTTATATTTGTATATTTTAAATTGTTTTAAGAAGTTGAGTCTTTAAGCTCATACTGTTCTCTCTGGATAACTGGAATGAGTTTGCTGTTGTTTACATGCTTGGAATTACCATGGGCTCACCTGACTTGTAACTAATACTAATGAGGATTACTAGGTGTTCTACACATATGTAAATGAAGGCCTAGCAAAAAAAACCAAAAAAAGTGCTTTTTCTTTCAGTACTTCTGCAAAACAACTCCCTGACAGCGTCTATATCTGAAGAAAAAAAAATTGGAAGTCCAAATACCTTATAGAAATGAAGTTTCAAACTGCAGTAGTGTGCAAATCTGTACTGTATGGTAGCATTTCAGTGAGACAGAAGTCTCTCTTTTTTCTATGGGAAGTTACTGTAATTATGTGCTTTCTTATACTAACCATGAAATGTCTGCATATGCTTAAGAATAGCTCTAAAACATACCAGATTGCACTGTTGACATACCCAAGAGTCACAGTTTTTAAACAAGCGCCAGCATGTGAAAGAAGTGCAATCAATGTTGGCAGAAACAAGGTGAATTTTTATTGGGGCTTAGGCACTCAAAGTAAGACATATTTAATCTTTTCTCTCATTTCATACTCTCTTACAAGAGATTTCAATGAGCTTGCTGATGATAATAAATTTCCCTTTAGGTATTTCAGGGTTTTTTTGTGAAATTGCAGTTATACAATGTGGTATTTAGATGGTTGTCTAACTTAACTGAAACTGCAGAGGGAAAAAATAACAAGATCAGTGATAACTCTAATCCAACAAGAGACCTGGGCACATACAGATTAGTCTGTGCAAAACTCCACTTCTAAACCGTGCATGTGGGCTTTTTACACGTCACCTTAGACAAGGAGACTGGATGCATGTGGATACACACACAAACACACATATTTTTGGTTTTTATTTTTTTAATGACATGCAGAATGTTCATGGATCTAATTTTTAGATCTATAATGCTACCCATTAGATGCTTTATAGTGTCAGTTGGAGATGAGAGGCAGTTCAAGTTGAGACCTGGCATTTTTTTTGTTTCAGGCTATAGGTACATCTGTGCAAATAACATACTGCCCAGTTGTACTGTGTGTGCCGTGGAATCGTCTGCATCCCACAGATGTTTGAACTCGAGAGCTGGCAGTAAAGTGGTTGGTTGGTGCAGCCCAAATTGTCAGACTTGCTAGACTAGAAGAAGAAAGATGAACGAAGACACGGTACTGGTCTAGTGAACATGCCACTTAAATGGAAGGAAAGGCAATCTGGAATATGCAAACACCCAGGGCTCATTTCAAAGGAGTCTCCATTAATTAGATTGAACTGAAACCTGTTTGTCAGGTAAAATGATAAAGAGGAGAAGAAAATATCCTGGACTTCTTTCCTCAGACCCTGCTAGGGTAGGCCAGATCAGAGATAGATGACACAAAATCTGTTGAGGACAAAGAAGAGATACTTGTCTGTTTAGTAGATCCTGACTGGATTCAAAATGAAGTGACAAATAAGCCTCCAAACCCATTAATTCTGATTTACTTAGTGACTTGTATTTTTTTCCTCTCTCCTTTTTTTTTTTCCTTTTAATAAATGGATTTTTTAATTACTAATTTGACTTAGATCAGCTAGCTTCATAAAGGTTATTGAAAAGCCTTTGGAGAGTAATAATTGTCAAGCTATGTTTTCTTATAACAACAAAGGCAGTGGCAAAGCAAAACATACTTCTTGTTTTCTGAATAAATTTCTATAAGATTATATTTGTCATGCTTCTGTGAACAGTAGCTATTGTTAACTGTAGCTATTAGTTACTACTTAGCCTTTCCCACTAGTGTATTAATCTATGTAAAATTCCTGCAAGTATTGTTTACTTGAAATGCCAGGTTCTTAAATTTTAATGGCTACTGTAGTATTGAAAAAGCTCATCTCAGAGTAGAGAAAGAATCTTTCCAATAATGGTCATTATTCTGGATACCACGTTTATAGCTGATTTGGTGGTGATGTTTGTTCACATCCTCAAAGACGAAACAAGCCAGGTCATACCATGAAGTAACCACAAAGCGTTTTGAAACCCAATTTGCATTTAAACTTTAGAGCCTAATATTTTCTTAAATCGTTAGCTAGCACCTTTTTCTGTAAGCTTGTTTCCATTTTTGAAGTTACTTAAGACTCAAACGGAAAAGTCTCAGTAGTACTCAAGCCTTTCAAGGATTTATCATTGTTTATGAGTTAATAAATATTATGTAGCACAACTCAAGGCTAGCACTAAAAAGATTTCAGTGCATTCAAACAGGGAACTCTGAATATTGCAAAATCCATTTTAACTACTGTGTGATAAAATGGGAAGTAGTAACTGAGTTGCAGCCAACAATCTCTATGCTTTTAACAGCTTTTCACTGTTAAACTGTTACTAAATCAGTTTTCTCAAAACCCAGTAACAGGACATGAGCAAAGTAGAGGAGTGAAGGATGACTTGGGAAGTGCATTGGATGAATATTTATGTGCAGTTATGATTGCTTGTGAACAAAATTGAGAGGTTTTCTTAAGAGGGGAGGCGACACTGTGGGTTGCAAATCCTGCTCTACTTCAAAGAAAGGGTTCTGAGTCATCTAGGATAGACTGATGGAGTAAGACATTTTAAGTTTTAGATATTTCAGTCTTGGATTAGGAATCCAAGTAAAGGAAAAGTAAAGGACTGGGGAAAACCTTGGGCAAATGACTTTCTATCAGTATGTGCCTCTTCAATGCTTTCAGTAAAAATAGATGAGCAGCTATTTCAGTCACTCTGGCCTTGGATTTTCAAAATTTTCAGCCCTAAGGAATCATCTGGGACTTAATGGTGTATTCATGTGACATGGCATCCAAGTTTGTGTTCTAAGTAAAAGACCTATTCATGAACTCTTGATTGCAGAACCTTTAAATACGTACTCTTTTATTTAAAGTAAAGGTTTCTTCTTTGTTTCTCTGTCTAGTGGTAGCTACTTTCAAGATTCTGCTTAGCTTGTGCTTTGTTAAGGACCTTGATGCTTTGGTAAGCTGTTTTCCATAGGTGAGCCATATCTGCTGCAGCAGGAACAGTTAAAGAACAAATGGCAGAAATTATAACTTTTCTTCCAATTATGCATTTTAGAACATATGCTGTTTATCCTATATAGGTTCACAAAGTAGAAAACTTGAAGCAGAGTTGCTTAAATATTACATCTAGGATAAGTGCTTACATTCTGACTTGTGACTCTATAGGAAAATGATATCCTAGATTATCTTTAAAGGTTATCATAAATGCTATGTTGAAATTTTACTGACCATAATTTATAAATTTCTCTCAGTGGAAACATATTCCTCTCCTAACACAGTCGTCATTCTTCAGGTGCCTTTTATTGACTGTAGCAAGGCTCTTAGGAAGATGTTATGAGACACAGTCAATAGGCTCTGCTTGAAGGTTTGCTGGTATGCATTGGCAGAATGCTAATTTATGTAGCTGGGCTCTATGTCTAAATGCCAAACACAGACTGTGTGTTTCTCTTACTTGGAAAATGTAGAATTTGCATTGGGCGGATGGTAAATTGGCAACCTGGTGCACCCATATAGAGGACTTGAGGGCAGAAGTGGTTTCTCCTTCACATAGCTCATTAATTTGCAGGAGATGAAAGTACTGTGCTGGGGAAAAGTGACTTCTGAAAAAAAAAAAAGGCAGAAGGGAGGCAGAAGAGTTCAGGTGGGTTGGATTGCACTTCATTCCATGAACTGCTCTAGGAATAACTCTGTTGTACCTTAAACCTAAGCTGCTTGGAAAAAAAGTATTTGCTGATGTCAGTAAGTGACAGAAAGTGAAGGGCATAAACCTACAAATACCAAGCAAAGGAGATTATTCTCTGCTTTGGTTAACCATATCTATTTAAAAATAGTAATATGCTCTGAATGTGGTTACTTGCCTGCCCTGCTTATGTTACAGTTATACAGCTGTAACATAAACTATGCAAGAAACAAAACCTCAAACTCAAATAACTCTGTTTAAAAAAAAACCCCTAAAAATAAAACTTAAAAGTTCTTTCAATGAAGTTTTAGACCTTAGTGGGATAAATAACTACAGAAAAATTAGAAATTCTTTTAAAACTGGGTTCTTTTATGTCTTGGCCTTTTGTTTTTGTAAGTAACTGAGGTTTTTTCCATCAATGAAATGCTGTGTATTCTGGTTTTGATGTTATTCCAAAACATAGATCAGTAAGATCTGCTGAGGATTACTGAGGCTCCATCTGTTCTTGCAGTGAATAGGAAATACTACAGATGATAGTGAGCAGATGTATCCTGCCTATTACAGTCGTGCTCAAAACTACTGTAATATTGGAAAAGGCAAAAACATTTTAGTTCTAAACAGCTTTCTCTAGTCTTTGCCTGACTGTGTATTTATCTGACAGACCTCTCAAAGTCATTTTACTTTTCCCTAAGAATCTCCAAAATGTGTTGGGTGATTCTCTTTTCTGTTCACTTGGGGAAGGGGGATGTGGGAGGTAGGGGCTATGTTTTGTGGGGTTTTTTTGCTTGAAATTAGTGTAACAACGCACAGCCCAGGTGGAAGGCAGTTTCACATCCAGTCTAGAATGACATATAATACTTAAACTTAGTGCCTATGAATTTATGCTTACACTTCCTTTTTTCCTCACCTAATAAATTCTGAGGGGCATTGTGTACCTTGTTTTTGTTTTGTTTTGGCTTGGTTTTTTGTTGTTTTTGGGTGCCTTAAGTGCAGAAAGGAAGATGAACAGCAAGCAGGCATCCTAAAAATTTGCATGTCAGTATGGTAGGTGCCCTGAAGGTGATCCTTGCTTTGCCTTAACTACTGGGCAGGTTTGAAAGCAGGTCTCTCCCCCTGAGGTGACTGTGGCAAGCTGCAGCAATAGAGACAGAAGAGAGGTAGGGACCACCCTAGTTTCAAAAATGTAGTACCAAGATCTCTGTGAGAATGGATTATCCTGTACAAGTTGACAAGCACCATTAGATAGTTCAATTACATGTATTCTGGTTTTTTGAGTTTGTTGTGGTTTTTTTTTTTGTGGGTGTTTGTTTGATGTTTTGTTTTTTTGTTTTTTGGGGGTTTTGTGTGTGTGGTTTTGTTGCTGCTGTTGTTTTTTTTTTAAGTTTTGCACTGCATACTCAGACTGAGGTGAATTAGACTGAAGTGCATGCTGGCATGACCTGTGTATCTGGTACTACAGAGTGGCTGAGGTGAAGGATGAGGAAGGCTTTGAAGGATTGGTGTTCCTGCTGAATTTGTAAGACTTGTGCACATAACTCCTGCCCTGTTACGTCTGGGGCTGTGACTGTTGGGTAAGTGGCCTATTTCATACACGGATCAGAGCCTGTGACAGCTCACTTTGATAGGTGACATGGTGCTTGTGGGGATAGAGGTTGAGAGGTGAATTCAAAGTGGCAGAAGTGTAATGAATGTGCTTGGACAGCAAGGGAGATGGAGAACTCTCTTATGGAAGCTAGCACAGCAAAACAGAAAGCAGGAGTGAGATATGATCAAGAGAGAAAAAAATTGTATCTAAGGTGAATGATTAAGTTGGTACAAGTAATAGGTTAAACTCTCTGTGAGAGCTTACGCTGGGAAGTGATGAAGTTTCAAGACAATTTTCCAAAAGAAGTAGGAAAAAAAATAAATCCCAGGTTTTTAAGGAGGAGTTTCTTCAATTCGTTAAAAGGATTGTTGAGTGTTTGGGGACAATGAACAATGCTTACTTTGGGTGCTGCATTTCTGTGAAGGTTGTAGTCAATCATTTTGTAACTAGCTTTTAATCTTTTGATGCTGGGGGATTTAACAGTATAAAAGCTGTATTTTACTCCATGAGCAATCCTCCCTGATGGGGAATCCTATTCTGATGATCTCTTCATTTTTTAAAACACTTTTCTCTTGGAAGAAACACTTTGCCAAATATTTGGAAATTTCCCATTTAATTTTATAGCTCACCTGCATCAGGTATGTCCTTCTCTTTTCTCTGGTTTTCCGAAGTGAAGAGAATATATGGTAATACTAAATGATTTTATTTTAGATAAAGTTGATCTTTAGTGGTTGTCTGCCTATGTAAAAGTGTGGTAATGAAATAAAAAAAATTCTGGCTCAAACAACTGAACTATTTGTTTGTTTAAGTCATACTGTTAACTTGGAAAAATGTTGATCTAACAATGATAAAAAGAAAGAATTACACCACAGGAAAAGTTGGCAGCTGTCATTCTAATGCTGCCACATGCTGCTTCCTTGAGGCTGTGGGAAGGAGTGTAAACAGTTTGATGGTGATACTTGCAGATTAAAAATCTGTAGCTAGATCATATTCAGCATCTTCACTGCTGCTCCTGCAGCTCACATGTGATAGTGTGGGACCACCTAGGCTGCTGTTACGGCTCTAAACTTGTTTTTTCTGAACACTGATACAATAAAGCAATGATACTCGAAGAGTGGTACTCAATCAAATTCCTAATTTTAATAAACTTCATGCTAAGCATTATGATTTATTAAATTTTATCTGTCCTAAAAGAAAATAAATCTGATGTTTAGGTCATATTAGTTTGCAAAAAAAAAAAAATTACTATTGTGATGTTTTGCAAGCCTCAGGCTCAAAGTTACATAAAGCTAGTAACAGATTTCAGTCTATAGGCACGTCTCCTCCCGCTCCAACAAAACACTAAAAGGGAAACTTAGTTTAAGCTGAAACAAATTGATAAAGAAATTAGAGCCTTTTTGTATGTTGAAAAGCTAAGATTGTACTTGAATTCTTTTTTCATTGTATTGCTGCGTTTCAGTCAGTTGAAACCAAGTTTTCCTAACTTACTGTTTCTCACTATTTAGTTACTGTACAGTTCACTTGAGCTAAATGATAAAGCTTTCTTATTTTAAGCTTGTAAATGGTAAATGTTTCCTGGCATTATGGGGAAGCTCAGCAGCTTTTTCTTTTATTTTTGTGATAGGGCTAGGAACAGGATTTTGCAAGTAATAAACACATGCTATAGCTTCTGTAGGTGTGATTGAAAGCATACTAGAGTATGTTCTGTGACAATGATTGCAAAATATTACTATTCTTATGTCCTTTGGATAATTTTTGAAGTAAGAAATAGCCTTATTTTTAATGGCAATAGAAGAAGACAAGGATGTGGGGAATGCAGTTTTTTGATACTGCTATTTAAAAACCCTTCAGCCAATTCAAGGTGATATGAATTTTTATGTAACTCTGGTTGTCTTACAACTTTTGCAGTTTTCTTCTTAGCTCAAAATTTGGATCAATTGCATTAAGATTTTGTAATGTTTAAATATTAAAATGGTTTTGTTTTGTTTCTCCTTTTAGTCCTAATTGCAGTCTTACATCTTGCAGTCTTAAGGGAGAAAAGCCAGTCTACACTCTGTTTAAGTGTCCCATTATGTGAGTAATGCTCACATGTAAATGGCCTTTGGGGATCTATAGATTTGATTCTTTTGTGGTGTTATTTATAGCTTCCAAAACTATGGCCAGCTGAGCCGCTTAGAAAAGCAAATCATACATTTGTACTGGAGCCTGTACTCCATGCTCTGTTTTGCTCTGTGTTCATCAGAAAGAGAAAAATGAGGAAGAGACCGTGATGCCTTGTAGAGGCTGACCTGGAACAGAGGCTAGACAGAGAGAAAGGATAAAGGGTAGGTATATATTGAAAGGCCTTCACAGGGCACACCTTGAGCAGTGCAGGAGTCTCGCAGAGACTGCACCCAAGATGGACACAGTCACACGTTTTTGGGACAGATATAAGTTTTGTTCATTTGCATATCAGAGGTTAATTGTCCAATTACAGCTTCAGGCAGTGCAGTCCCATTCTCTTACTTTGCTCCCCTCAACTCACTTTTGTTTACATTTCTGGGGGCCTGAGACAGTGAGGTGTCCTTGATTCTCAGGCCTAGAGAGGAATTGTTGTGTCTGGCAAAAATGGGAAAAGCAGTTGCTAACACTCTATATGGAGCTCAGAGTTATACACTAAAGAATTGCAGGATTACAACTATATGAAAATATAAAACCTAAAATCCTGAGTCATCAACTGAACCACAATCTTGTCTTGTCTAATAGTGAAAATCAATGAATCTATGTAATCGATAAAAGGAGTTGACTTTATTTATTCAGCTCATCAATATTACAGAATCTGTGCCCATTTTTCTTATTCATGTAACATTAGCAATGGAATAAGTATTAAAAGACCAGAACAGCACAACTTAAATATTTGTATTATTTTTTTCCCCGAACAGATAATCTTGTTGGAAACCCCTGTGTATTCTAAAAGTCAGCTTGGGTATTTCTCAGAAGGTGTTTTTGGAGGAATGTAATATAGAGCGAGTTATCATGCTCTGTACTCTTTTCGCTTAGCAATAGCAAACCCAGGTGCTTCTGCATCACTTGTTAGAAATGTGCATGTGTGCTCACACATCCTGCAGTTAATAGATAAGCATTGCAGTGATAAGCAGGATTTATGGAAATAATGTGGAAATTTGTGGGGGGGAAAAAATTGGAACAGAAAGCTGCCAATCCATCACCATAGGTCTTCAACATACTGTTCTTGAGATTCTGAGAAGAGTCAATAAACTAAAAGCAAAAGCAGATGGAAAAAAAAAGGCTGTTGGAGAAAAGCAGATTGATGTGTAAAAAATTGGTAGACATAGACGCCTTTGGTACTTCAGAGAAAGGACTAAGCTTGGGAAAATAACCATGGAAGAAATAAACTCCTTTTTAAAATTTTCTTTTTCTTAAACTAGAGTGGTGACTAGAAGGAGTTATGAGATACCAACAGAACCTCTAAAGGTAGTGAATAGGAGAGATTTTTTTCTACATTGGATGGCAAGCAAAGTTCAAAGCAAGTTAGAACAACAAAATTTCATTTAGATAATGTGCCTTTAACAAGTGACAAATATATTCTTTGCTATAATTTTAATTTTCTAACATAAATTTAATTGTTATCAACTAGAGTTGATTTGTGGGAGTGACAATTAGTGTCATCTTTACATGAATTGATAAGAACGTGTTTGTTTTTGTAATTCACTTTAACATTTGGGAATAAAGATGATTACGTAGCATCTTTTTGTAGCATTTCCAAATATATAAATATCTTGTCTCATTAATATGTGCTTTTGATTTTGATCTGTTTTGATCAGGACTCTTTTTAATATTTGGGAGTTTCAGTCACATACTTAATTTACTCAGCAGCAAATTACTTCATTGTGCTATTTTGTGGAATGGAAATTATTCTGTCTGTGTATCTTGAACCTCTACAAGTACTTTAAATATAATGAAACATTAGGTCCTGCTACTCTTTTATACTCCTGTCATCTAGCTGATCTCTAAAGATCATTGTAAAACGTGGCAATAAGACAACTGTAATAAAAACGAAAGTGATTGTGAATTTGTTTGAAAATTAGAAGATTTTTTCCTAACAAAAAGTGCATCTTGGAGTATAATCTGTGTTATTATGTAGACTGCAGGAAAACACAGCTTAGAAATGGGTCTTGGAAACTTTGGAAGGCCACACTTTCTACTGAAGTACTTTGTCAAATTAGTCAGATAAACCCTTGATCCTGCAGCTCTTCAGGCAGTAATACATCTGTCACTCTCCCCAAGTTGCACCTAAAGATCTAACAATGCAGCCAGGCATAGAATTCAGCCAGCAGCTCGGTACTTCTGCTCCTTTCTGTCTGTGGGTAACTGTATCTGAAAGCATGCTTGCACTTGAAATAGTATGGCACGGAAGTCACAGTTAGGTGGATGATGAGCTGGATAAACAAAAAAGCCTGTTTGGATCACTAGGCTTAGGGGATAGTGGGTTGTGTTCTGCCTGGAGCCTGATGGCGAGGAGAGTGAGGAATCTCTCCTGAAACCTGTCCTGTTTCACAGCTCTATCAATAACCTGCAAAGAAATGTGCTGTCAGCAGGATTGCAGGTGATGCTGAGATTGGGTGAGCCACTCTCCAGAGAGACCTACACAGATTGCAGGAGTGGGCCATCAGGAATCTCATGAAATGCAATAAAGAAAAATTCCAAATCCTGTGCTTAAGAAGGAATATGTGGAACAGCTTTACTGGGAGCAGCTCTGCTGGAGAGCATCTGGGGGTCCTGCTATCCTGCAAGCTGAGTGCACTGACTGGTACATTGCTGTCTTGAGTAGCTCTGGGCTGGGAGCGTTTACTGGAAGGGTCACAGCAGCAGGCTGAGGAACGTGACTGTTACCTTCCTTACGCTGTTCCTGGAGTGCTGCATGCAGTGTTGGGTCCTCTAATCCAGGGTACTGATAGACAGAAGTGAGCTCAGTGGGGACCCGTAAGCTGGTGGGGAACTGGAGTATTTATTTCTTAATATTTTCATAACTTGAAAACTTGCAACAGAATCTAGACTCGTTTTGCTAGTACAAAGCAGAAACATATCTCCATTCTTCATAACAGCCAACATCATTCCTAGTGTCTTGTTTAATAAGAATTAATTTTGAAAGTTCTGTTTAAACTTCATTATGTTTATGCAGTAAATGTGGGAGAGGATTCTGGGTGCCCAGAATTCACTGGGTAAAATTAATTCCATCATTAATTAATCCTCTTGTATTGGTTTAGAAGAGGATTTTATTTGTGGTTGTAGGAAAATAGCAAAATATATTTGCTCTTGCCAAGTTTCCTCTGATGCTTGCACCAGTTTGGCAGTTAATTTAGCAACCAGCACTTTTTGAGATCAGCGGCTCTGCATGCTGCCATTAATCCTGTAGCAGAAGCTGACCTCCAACATCCAGCCATTACCAGCACCCCTTGGTGTTACCTATGCTTTCACTGCTGGTGTTTCTTCTGGTAGATCAGAGCTGTTGCTAACAACCCCACTTGTCTTCATACCGCCTGTGGCATTGGGAAAGTTTTCCTAGCCAAAGGGCTGGTGTGGACAGAGACTGTTCAGAAACTCTATCCAATAAGCCTTCTCTTGGGCAACGTAGGACATACTTTGAAGCCTCTCAGCATGCATGCCTGCAAGCTGAGTGTATGAAGCTGTTAGTGTGCTTTGGTTTGACTGAGTGCGAGTTGAAGAGCTATGTTTGACAGCAGGAATAGGCAGAAGCAGCTTTGCTTGATCAGGAGAGCAGAAAGAGTGGTCTGTGGGTGGTAGAGAATGCCAATGAACTGCAGAGAGGAAAGAATGGTGTTATCTGACAGGCGTGTCAGAGTGTTTTGGGGTTTCCTAGGGAAATTTATTTTTTCCAAAGTGTGCTAGCATCTCCTGAGGGTATTAATGACTTTGCAAGTGTAAATTTTTTATGGTCTAAAATACCAGTATAAAGAGATTTGATGTAGGATTAATGCTGTGATGTCTCATCTCTGTATCGTAACAGCAGGAAACTGTATGTGTGCTTTTAAGCCTCCATTTTCATTCATATTTTCAAGGTAACCTCATATCTCATATTTCTTACAGAAAAAATAAAGTTCACTTAACTGGTCTGTGACTGGAAGTGTTGCTTCTTAACTATTTTGTGTTAATGGACTTTTCTTAAATTTTTCGTCCGTCATCATTCTCTGGTTTTGCAGAAATGAGCTGATGGGCTTGCCAGAAAGCGCTCGCTTTTTTCTTTCTTTTCTTTCTTTTCCTTAAAAAAAAAAGTACGGTGGGAGGAAGCAGTTTTGGCAGCATGGTGAGGAAAAGGAAGTTCGAACAAGCATCAGAGATCAAAAGGGATGGGCTGCTTTCATAAAGGAGGTGAGCCAGGAGCTGATGCTGCTCCCAGCACAGGCAGTGCTCTCATGGAATGGGTCATGTTCCAACAGGGGCTGAACAGGGCATGTGTGCTGATGGAAGAGTCACTGTCAACCATCCATATGTCACCAAAGAAGGTGATGTAATGAGTCAGGTTTAGGTCAATCCAGAAAGTCCAGTCAGAGCAGAGAGAGAGAGAGACATGGATACTTCTAGCAGGTTCAAAGGAAATGAGGACAGATGTGGGTACGCCCATGATGCGCTTCAAGGCAAGATGCCCAAGCGTGAGCTGAACTGGGCGCCCTGGACCCATGGAATTGGGTGGGACATCCGAGGTGAGGCTGTTTAAGGCCATCAGAGCCTTAAAAGTGCACTTGGGACTCTGGCTATGTGCTGTTAATTAATCACCTGAACTTACGGGTTCACCCTAAAGTTAACGTGCTTGGACTGTTTTATTTAGTGAGATTGTGACTCTGTAGGTGTGCTGTAGCATGTGTGACAGAACTCTGCAGGATACTGGTCACACCTGTAACTCTGCAAAAGGCTTCAGTGGCTGACAGGAGGGGCCTCAGGTGCTGATGCTTCTGTCCTGCAGTGGCTCCTGCAGTGACTCCTGCAGTGGCACCTTTTTTTGGAACTGATAAGTTTCAACGAGGAAACAGGTTAATGGTGGGAATTTTGTAAGGTCAAGGCACAGGTGGCAGGTTTGAAAACTTCTTTTAGTTCATAATCCAGCAGAAGGGTTCAATGGCTAGATATGTAGCAAACACAGCCCTTGCCTTGAAAAGTTGTCATGATGCACTCCATTAAAGTAACTCAAACTACAACTATTTTACTTATGAATGAGTATTGAACACATAGGAGTATAATGTACTTTCACTAAATGAATTTTACATTTTGATCATTAGATATTTTGGCTTTTTGGCAAGATTTCCCCTCTATGTCATGGTGAAGAAAAACAATGTAGAAATAAAAGCAGTGTATATAGTGTATTTTTATGATTTCCAGCTAGACTGTTTGACTACTGTGATATCAAGTTAAAGGAAATTTTATTGATTTTTTTTTTTCCATCCTCTGTGAAGACAAAGATACACTTGGTGCCTTTTGCATTATTGGAGTAGCTCAAAGCAGCTTCCAGTTATTTATTTGAAGTTGTGGAAGCAATCCTTTAACTTTTGCTTGTGTCTGTATAGCTGTTACACAGTGCATGGCTTCTTCCTGCCAGAAAGTTCCCAAATTTATTCTTTATAATTATTTTGCTAATATATTAGAGTTAATTGGATCCTGACTGCCTTTTATTATCACAGTAAGTATCAGAAGGAGAGTTGTGAAGTATACTTACTTTAGCACCTAGCTTGTCATTGAGCTTCACTGATGAGAAAGTCTAGGGTTTTGACATGAATTTGTGAGTCTCCTGGTAAGTCATAAAGATCAAGAGAGATTTGTTGTCTTCATTAACACCTCGTCATGCTAAAGGTTAGGTGTTGCCTTCACATCAGTTATAAGACCCTATTGCAGCCACTAAAGCCGTCTCCTTTCTTTTCTTGCAATATCAAGTCAGTGGTGATAACACATCATTGCAATTTTTTAAAATCATTTCTGCTCTTGTTTCAGGCTGATACGCTGTGCTTTTCCTTTGAGGCAAGTTAGTTTATATAGGCAATAAAATTCAGACGTACTAATGCATTCAGATTTATCTGCAACTTTCGGTATCATTAATCATGACATTTTAAGGTTTCTTTCTTTTGCTTTTTAAGTCCTAGTAAACCATATAATCTTTTTGGTTACTGCTTTTTCCTCAGAGGAACTTCTTGACAGTTCCCACCACACCAGCCAGTGCTGCAGATCACTGTTCACAAGCTATGGCACTCTGCCTGCAGCCCTTTTCAACAGCAAGTTTTCTTTTCAACCTTCCATCAGGAAAATGCTCATATGAAATTTAATGCATCTCCTCTCAGACAACATTGAGAGAGTGCTACTGGATTGCAAGAAAATCTTAACAGCCTTTCAGTAATGTTTTCTTTGAAAAAAGTTCATCTTTTTGTTTAAATAAGAATGACTGTTTCAAATCACTGCACTCTTGAGTAATATTAACCAAAGATGCGCCATTAGAAAACTCTGCAAATTAATCGATTACCAAAGGAAATCATAACCCAGAACAGAGGTATGTGCACCTGTTTTTCTCTTGTTCCAGTGGGTAAAAAGATAGTTTCCACGCCTTTACAAAGATGACAGTCTTCTCTACCAATTCTATGTATTGTAAGTCTTGTATTTCTTGCTAAGATACCACCACATCTGTTACAGATGTACTCTGGTCAGTCAGATAATTTCTATTTATAACTGTCTTTAAAAAGTATATAAATTATGCAATACACTGGGAGGAAACTATTCTTATCTCATATGACAATCTGAATTTAAGATGCATACCATAGTAGGCATAGCAAAATTTGAGGGTGAAAATAAAGTTTCATTAGGAAACAGGACTCATAAATTATGTAGTTGATGAATAATAATACAATTTTTTTTATTAGAATATTAATAAGTAATTGACAGTAACAGCCAAAAGATCATTCAAGAGACAGCTGAAATATTTCTGCATTGACATTTAAATCATTAATACCATGTTGGAAGGTATTCATTTAATGTTATTATGGTTACAATTTATTTCAGGTTTGTCCATATCTGGAGATATAAACTAGATTACAAATTCATAGTATTTAAATTAGTTAGACACCAAGCTTTCATTAATAATCAAAAACTAATTCGCACAGCCCATATAAGCATGTTTTTTGTTAAACTACGTGTTGATGGCACAATCTTCAACTGCAGCAGGTGAAAACATTCATTTAGTTGAAACAATAGCAAAGTTATTATTGATGTCTCTGTGTCCAGGAATTCATACACTTTGAAGATTTTCTTTGAACTATTCAGAATAAATGAAATAAGGAAATAAATGCTCTCAGAGTTGGATTGCTCACACTTTTTACATTTTAAATCAGAAAAACTTTTTGGTCTTTTCTATCATGTCTCATTTATCATCCTAAACATATCTTAGTGCTGCCTCCAATTTTGAGGCAATTGAGCAGAGAATTAATGAGGTTCTAAATGACATGTTCATGGTGAGAGCACTGGAACAGGCTCTGACCAAAAAGCAGTATTTGAAAACTTCGATTTTTCTAAAGCAGGACAGGTCAAACATACCATAGCTGCTTTCAAGAGAGCTCCAGTAGCAGCGATCCTGCTTCTCTGCCTCTATTACCCAGCATGAAACTTAGCAGGACGAGGAGGATCCACACAGGCAGGATGTGTCTGAAATGGGAATAGAAAAGGGTTATGAATGTTCACGTCAGCTTACAGTGATATACAAATCAACTCTTGTAAGAAAGAAATTGAATTATAAAATGCAGCTAAATAGCTGAAAAAAACTTTCAAATATAATTTGTTAATAACTGTGATTTTTTTCTTGATAAAATATATTACATATTCTCAGGGATATTTCATTCATTGGTAATTGGTTTTGATGTAAAGATGCCGTGGGAATGTATAGAACTAATGCATAATTTGAAATGTATTTTTTTTTTCTTAAGCTGCTTTTTCCTACTACATAAGGCAGTGAAATAAAACTATTTAAAAGTGTATGATTATTTATGAAAATCATTAGTATAATGCAGCAGCAGAAAAGACTGCATTTGTATAAGTATGGATATGCTGCTGCTAAAGCAGCTGGGGTTACTGCACTTTATGTGACTTAATAATGCTTGAATAGGCACTGTAATTATATTAGTAATAAGAATATAGAGAAATGGGAAAGAGTATTTGAAGCTTTGCACAGTTCCAGGTCAGTTCAATATTTGTAATGTGAGTGGTCAGGGCAGGATTTTTCTTCACAACACTGTGATCAAGTTTCTGTTCTGCATTTTTTTAGTTAAATGCCTCATAAAATTTAAGGCAGTTTGGCAATATACTTTCTGGAATAGATGAAAGGGTGTATAAAAGAAAGCCACTAAGCCATAATAGCAAATAATCTTTCCTACTATATTGACCATGCTGTATTCTGTACTAGAAAAAGAAATAATAGCCTAATAAAAATGCCAGGGTGCATACTAAATGTGCTGGGAGATTGGATATTAATGACTCAAAATTCTAGCTGATTAGACAGTTGTCTTTTGAATGTGCTTTTGTATATATCAGCAGCTGTGCCCAGACCTCTGCAAGAATTTTCTTGCTTGGAAGTTGGAGGCCTTACATTAGTTTAAAGTTGGATCAAACTCTACTTGAGTTGGCATAAAAGGCAGAGAGTATATCCGTATTAACAAGTAATGATATCAGAAACAGCCTGGTAAATTTAAGCTTTCCTTTCATTTTTTTCTTCTGGGAGGGCCAGTAAGAAATCAGTGACCCACCAAAAATGTACCTGAGGGGAGGGTGAAAGTGCCCAAGTCCAGATACCCCTCATTTCCTACTGCTTCTCTTAAGGGAGAAAAGCAGTTCCCATCCCCAGTGGAATAGTGAATGAACTACGAAAAGTCAAAAATACCTAGGAGAAGAGCTTGGGGTTTTTTCTTTTTTTTTTTTTTTTGCTTTTTGCATCTTCTAATGGTCTTCAGCTGGCTATTGCTGACCTCCTGGTTCACTCTGCCCATGTATTAGCAATACAAGCTGGTATCTCCCAATTTGTATTTAATGCTTGAAACAGCATAGCATCAAAAGATCTATTGGTTTCAACCTTGCTGTGATATTCTATATGCAAGAATAATAAAAAAAAGCTATTCTTTTTCCTATCAGTTATTTTAGTGATTATTAGTAAAAATACCATTCTCACAAGTGGTATTCAGCACAACACCTTGCTACATATAGAAGTAGTTTCCTTATTAGCAGGTGGCAGTACTGAACAAAACTTCTTTGCTGTTGCAGTCCTTACCTAGCAGAATATATGAATTGGAAATGGCATAGTGCCTTGACACAACTGCAGTGCAGCTGTCTTAGCAGAGATTAACATGTACAGAGTAAGGTGTGAAACCACACCTGAGTTTCACTTGCTTTGCTTTATTAATCTGAAACAAACTAGATTAGAATAAAGCCTCTTAGCATTTTGTTTACTTCATTACAGCTGTTCCACCTTCCAAGTAAAGAGAAAACCTTACTTTCTTCTACTACTTTTATTTGAAGTAAGATTTTTAGACTCTGTACTGCAGTCTTCACTGTGCAGAGCTATAGACAACATGACTGAGAAACTAATAGGATTTTGTCTTTTTGGCCAGATTGATTCTTCTTTGTTGCAAAGACACTTTAAGGAAAAAACAGCCTTTATGATGTAGGAGGGTCAATACTTGTCCACTCTGGCAAATGGTACTTTCTGGAGTCAGAGTTTGTTCAGAAGAAGAAGAATAGTAGCACATTACTGGAAGAGGATAATGGAGTGTGGAGATTGTCTCCTTATAAAGGTGGATCCTGACTTTCACCAAAGGCTTGTTTGCCCTCGCCTCTGCAGTGCTAGTAAACATTGTTGACTCATTGTTGAATGTATAAATGGTCCAATATGCACACAGATTTTAAGTAGACTAGGTATTACACTTGGGGGCTTGTAAGCTAATGGTCTAGAGACAAAACGTATTAACTCTGCTAATTTAGAAGAAAGGACTTCTATTTTAATTTAAGTTTTTTTTACTGTGAGAGTTTCATCAACTGTCCATCACTGCAGCTACTGACAAATGAGGAAGAGGCTGTTGAAAAGGGAGGGATATGCTTCAGTTATACTTAGCAGTTCCAGAGGGTGAGCACAATCAACGCTTTTGAAAATAAAAGTAGGATCACCAAATAATACGAAGTTTCATGGTCTTCATTGCTTTGAGCTAGTACTGTGGAGGTTTTTCAGCTAAACTACTTTAAGCTGCTTTTCTTTTACTTTCCAACAGTGCCACATTGTAAAGCATAGTCATTTTTATTTTGCTAACAAGCAGAACTGAACCACGGAATTTAAAAAGCGCAAGCAGAGCCATTGATGTGTCAGCAGTGGTGTCTGATGTGTTCACAAATGTACGGAATTGGAAACCAAACTGTTTTTAACTGTTAGCATAAAAAGGCTTTAATTTAGGGGATTGTGATCTGCAAACAGATAAAAAAAGAGTGGCGATAGAAGGAAGAAACAGCAAACACAGTGAAAATATCTGTGCAATTAAACTTAGAATCATTGATATTTGCTGTTCATTTGCAACTTGGGGGAAAATGTAAAGAGATTTAACAGATGTAGATAGTAAGTCTTACAGAATCCTGGAAACACAGCTAGAATGATTACAGCTGCATGGAAACGGCTGTTCTTAGTTCTCAAGGAAAAGAAAACAACAGATAAAAGATGGCAGACTGATGAAAGTGGTGTAATACTTTATGGACCTGAGTTCCCAAGATATTGCAGTGCAATAGCAATATAAATCTTCTTTGGTATTTATTCTGCAGTTGACCAGCATTCCAAAAATGAAAAATGTATTAGCTTCTGTCTGTTACAGTATGTACAAACAGACTGCTAGTCGTGTGCAAGTATTTTGTGTTCATCTTATAAGCATAGTTGTTGGTTAATAGGGCTTAGATCTCCCTTCTCAAAGATTTGTGACAAATTTGTTTCTATATTAAAGGTTATGATGAAGTAGAAGATATTTTCTTGTACTCCACGTGTAAACTTCTTTGTAGATGTATTTTTTTTTTCTTACAATGCAGTGTTGAATGGGAGCAAGAGCAGCTGTGTCCGTGTAAATGCAACTGCTGAGATAAAGAGTATGGTTTCTTCCAGGTCTTGAACATCCTCATGAGTAGTCACAGTTTCTCAAGTGGTTCTCATTCCCCAGAAACCTGGCCTTGAGCACAGGCAGCTTAAATTCGTGGCCTGGGGGGGACACTTGACAACTGCATCCTTGAATCAGAAACACCACATTAAGGACCTGTTGATTTCTAAGCATCCACCTTGAAATGTGTTGGTTTTTTTTTTTTCTGGTTTTCCTGTTTGGTCTCCTAACTGTTTGTTTGCTATCATATTGTGTTCCAATCAATTTATTTTACAAGTTTAAAAAAATACATACTGGCATAGTTGGTTGCATTTTTATTTTTACTGGTGCTCTTCCTGAGACTCTAAAGGTACAATTTAGGTGCCAGGTATATATTTACCTACTGTTAGCCTACATCCATAATATCTGCTTTCACTGGAGAAATAAAATACTGCCTCTAAATATCCTAGAGGATTTTGGTTGAAGGACAGCAGTACATTAAGAAATGTAAAGAGTGTACACAGGTTCTGTAGTTCATTCCTGTCTAAACAGACGAATTATTTATGATTCATTAGTACTTTGAACTTTCTTCTGTCTTGAGTCTTAGAGACATAGCAGTATTTTAACCTTTTTTTGCTGTTTTTCTAAAGCAAAAACTAAATCTACACCACCTTTCCTTTGTTTATCATCCTAGAGATAATGTTTTTAAATTTTGAAGTTGTAAATTCTAATGCTAGATTGCAGTGTCATGATTTAAGGATATTAGTAGTTTTGCCCAAGGGCAAAGGGCTGATTTTAACAAAATAAGTATTAAAGATACAAAATCCTGTATCTAATAAGGGAAATCAACAACTTTACTAGTGAGCTGCATGGGATAAGGATTGATATATGTTGGTATATGCAGTATTTGAGTTTTCTGAAGTATATTACATGCTATATTTACATAAAGGAAAAGTGTCTGTTTAAAGGTTGGTTTTTCTGTGTGTTAAAATTGCACAGAAATGTTATTTAAACTGTACAGAGTGAGAACTGGATAAACAACAAAAAAGCCTCCAAATGTGAACCAAGAAATTCCTAAGACAAAATCCCCTTTAAAAAAAATACACACAAACTTGAAAAGCTTTTCTTAATAGTAATTGTTCTCTTACTGCTGTTTTTATGTCATTTTATACTTTAGGTCATGATTCTGGCAGAAAAGTTATTTTCAGCATTTATTTTGCTGCTGGGCAGTTGATAGCTCAGGGCACAAAATGAAAACAGTAAAAGTGAAAGCTTTTAGTGAAAGCTAAACTCTCACTCAAAGTGTGGTTTACTTTGAACTAAAAAGAGTGTATTGCATCAAGTCACTGGGGTCACTGGCCAAGAATTGCTTCATGGGGAAATGCGCAGCCATGCCTGGGACCATGCGTCTTATTTAAATATATTTATTCTTTGCAAAACAGATCTTGCTGTAAAATGCTGCAGATAGCCCTGAAGGATTAGACATTTATGTGTATTGGTACCTGCCTTTTCTTCCTTTGCTTCAGGAAAGCTGTATTGCAGAGATCATTGAACAAGTCATGGGGCTGTGGATAGGGATGCAGCTGGGGTCTGCCAGCTGGATCTAACGCTCTTGAGGGTGTCCGTGACCCTTTTCCTCTTCCACGAGTTGGGTAAAATTTGCCGTCCTGTCAAATTTTGTCTTGAGAACTTCTACTCACTCTTACTGCTTGTCAGCACAAGGCATATTCTGAAATATACTGGTTTAACCACCAGGAAGTTTAGAAATGCAGAAGTGGGCTGAACACCACTCCTTCATGCCTGGAGTATGTTCATTTTGTTTACTGGAGATTGACAGTTGCAGGGAGGCTGAGGTTGTTGAGACTGTTCCTTTACTTCTGTGTTTTGCTTTTTTCAAGTGGTCTTTTGCTGCTATACATCCCTGAAGAACATAAAACTACCTTAGTTTGTTGTCATCCCATCCTTTTATTCCTTACCTCCTTCAGAGATACCCTGTTTAAATAGTAACTTGGGAAAAAAAAGGCAATATCTTGAATTACTAAGGAAATTTTTTGAGAAAAATCTTGAGAAATATGGTTTTTTAAACTTAATTATCCACAGAGAATGCCTTTCCATACAATCTATTGTATACTGGGTTTTGGGATGGAGAGGAATTCCTGTATTTATTCAAATTGTTTAACTTTTTAAACTTTTCTTCTCCAGCTACAGTAAAAAGATTTATAGTTCTTAACTTATTAATACCACTGAGAAACTTCTTTGGGGATCAGTAATTCCCTCACTCTGCTAAAAGAGAAACTCAGTTCAACAAACACAACAGCAAGTGTTGCTTAACCTTTATTGCAGTTGCATTCCCTTTCCCCCAAACAATTAAACGTGAAAGAAAACAACCTTCTGGCAGTGAGGGAGCAAGACAGCCACTGCAGTCTGTTGGTTTGACTCAGAGCAGATAGCTCATATATCTCTTTTGGTGGCTTAGATGGCGTAATTCACTAGGGAGGAAAAGTGTACTGGACTTGAATTCACTCAGGGAATTTACCAGTTGGCTGAACACCATATAATATAAAATAAACTTATTCCTTCAAGCGGGATCCAAATCAGAATGTCTAAGGAATATCTTTCAGAGGTACTAGTTCTGTGAGCATATCCTGTATACTTGTGTTGAGAAGTGTAAATCAGAATTAATGATAAACCTTGGACATACAGAGTTGGACTGAGCTGTGTTGTTTTGCTGCTGCGTGTGAGCTTAGGGGCTGTGTATCTCACTGCGCCCCACACAGTAAGAAATGCTGTTGCTGCTTGACTGCTGTGCCTCTCTGCATACCTCTGGTATGACAGCAAGTTTTGACTACTTTTTGCAATATCTTTGTGCTGATTATGTCAGTTAAAACCCACCCAGGATTCATTTCCTTACTTGCTTGGTCTTTCACCATTAGAGACTGGCTTTTGTCCTCCTGAGCCTGCACAGCATTGCCAGTCTTAGGCTACAACCATGAGATCAGTATTCAAAAGTGAAATGAGCACTGCTTGCAAGGCGTTTTAAGGACAGAAGCTCTGATTTTTGTTTGTTTGGGGTTTTTTTGTCAAGTTGTATTTTGTCTGATTTAAGATTATCCTTGAAAGCTCACGCAGTATCAGATAAGCTACCAAAGCAAGTGCAGAAGTGACAACATGCTAGGGACAGGGCAACAAACTGTCAGACCTGTTCAAGCAGCCTCAGAACAGCCTAATTATTCTCAGTGTGCTTCAGTGAGAGATAGCATGTGTCACTGCCCTATTAGCAAAGAGTAAGTTTGAACATACCCATTACCCAGAGCAAACACCAGTTGCAGTGAGGGAATGGGCTGAGGTCTGGGCACACTCCTGAGGTACCTCAACTGAAATTCCAGCTTCTGAAAGTGAAGGGATGCTCAAGTCTGTTTGCTTTTGAGAGATAAACAAGACATAGTGTTTTAAAATAATTCATATTATTTTTATGAGAAGAGGTTGTTAATGAAATGCTAAGGCTCTGGTTGGCCTGTCATTATAGAATGTTGCTCATCACTAATTAAATAGCTGAAAACTAGTTACTAAATTTTTTCTATATAACTCTTTTGCCTAATTAGAACGAGTTCAGAAAAGAGCAACATGATTGGAAAGCTACGGAAATTGCTTCTCAGGAGATTAAAGAAATTAAAATTCATAGCCTGGTGCGCAGATGATTATTGGGGGAGAAATGATTCCTGAAGTATTAATGACAGTAAAAATATTCTTCATCTTAAAAATTACTGAGAATGGTTTAAAAATCCAGCCAGTTCCAAATCATGTTGGTTTATCAGGAGGAAGACATGAAGGCATCTCATTTATGGAATTTGGGTGTCACCATGTGCGTGTCAAAAATCGTGTGAAAATGAATTTCTCATGACCCACAAATTCTCTGTACATAATGGAATATCTGCCTATCTAAGCTATAAGCACGGATTGTATAAAAGGTGTGGTAAACCCTCCAAAGCTACTAAAGAAGAAAAATTTGATCCCTGCAGCAGCATAACACAATCAAAAGTGGTCTCTGAAGTTTTGTTGAAGGTTCAAGATTGTGTGTTTCTGTATTTTGTTGCTTCCCTCATTTCAGCGTCTACAGGAGCCTCATGATGCTGTGCTTAGTTGGGCATTATATTGATTCCTCAGGGATATCTGCAGCCTTCCTTTATCTTACTTACCTGATAAGGCAGTGTTTGGTTTTATCCTAATGCTGCTTTCCGGTTTGCCAGAACAGCAAAATTGCTGTAGCAGAAAAATTTCCGTTGCATTCTGTGGATCCTCAAATATCATTGTAGGTTCTTGCATTGAAACAGGGCTGTGAGCCACTGTGTTAGGTGCTGAAAAACATCAAGTCATGCCATTTCTTTCAACCTCTTCCCCGAGTATTTTTTTAACTCTGTCTCTTTTGTGAAATAATGGTAGTCCAGCTCACAAAAGCTTTAAATTTCTTGAACTGTTAGTACTCTGCCTCACTTATACTTTTAATGGCAGAATTAAAAGGCTTAAGAAGCCTCTCAGATTGCCAGAGTGAAAGCTCTGAATGAAAAAAAAAAAAAAAAACAACAAAACAAACAGTTAAGAAAGAAGAAAAAAAAGTAAAAGCTCCTTTACCTTTCAATGTGGAGATTATATGCTTTTATATCCCTGTATACTCGTCCATTTATTTTTCTTTCTACTACTACCATTTATCAGGACTAAACCTTATTTATGAGGAGTCACCTATGTGGGTGAATTTCAGGCCCTACACTGAAGAAAAGAAAGTCTTCAGTGTCCATGTTACAACCCACTGCAGAAGGCAAGGATAACCCAGGTTCTTGTTAATAGATCCCTTGGGATTTATTAGAGTGAAACAAAACTGAATATATATATGTATTTATAAATAAATGTATGTAGGGTTTATTTTAGAACAATTTTGCTGCAATGGAAAGCAGCTATGTAGCCATTTTGGTTATTATCTCTAGTAATAGAAAAGCTTAAAAATAAAATCTAAGAAAATGTAGAAAGGAAAAGAAAGAAAGGGTAAGAGTAGGCAGGTATCACCACGCCTGGATCCGTGAATGAGATTTGATTGGTGCAATTTTGATGTCGGTTAATCGAAGCCATGGTCCCAGTCTTCATCCATTGGAGGTGGGGGAAGCCTGCAAAACACAAATTTCAGTGGGTTAATGTACGCTCAGGGTCAGGTGGGAATGTTTTGCACTGTCTGAGGTAACACTGTGGATCACAGGGCATTTCAGGAATCGCTGATGGTTTATGACACCTTGTAAGACATGACAGCTCTCATGTCAGTGAGGCTGAGCCAGCTATGCCCCATCAGAAGGGATGAATACCCTCAGGCTAAGTGGTAGTGTCCTGGTACTCCCCTGGAAAGGAGTTTTCACATCTGAGTCATTTGTGAAAGGGAGGACACCGCCATGATAAAAGACACTATCTCACCTTGCAGGTTCTTCTTCTCATTGACCTCTTCCCATACCTGGCTCAAAACTCAGCTTATTGCTGAACAAAGGTCAGTTTGTCATGGCCGTCCTCCAGCGGTGGGTGCGCATCCCCTCTGCACCTGGGCGAGTACTTTGCGCATTCTGCTCTTTTTTGCAAAAGGTCAGTTGTTTTGTGTCGTTAATCATTAACATTCCAGTCTCTCACAAGGTAATATGGACTAATTCTGAGTATTGCATCATTCTGAATGGCAACCACATGTTGCAGATCTGTGATCAAACCTGTGAACGATTCATATGTAGTACAGATCTTATTATATGGAGCTAAGGGACCAAATCAGGATTACAGTGGTTGCTTTAATGTGCTGCAAACATGTAATATGGATTGATTTATTGTAGCTTCTCTTCACAGGACAGATACACTCATTTTTAAACAAGTACCTCAAATGCAGAAATATGTCAGCCACTTTGGCCTTCATTTATAATACTTTCTGGTTGCTATGGCAAAATATAGTGCTTCACCTTTGGAAAAACCAGGGAGGGAAATAGAACATTTATTGTACATAGGTCATTTTATATCAGAGAAAGGTGCAATGCAAGAAAAGAGCTGCACAATAGTGATGTTCTTATCATTGTGCTTAGTAATACATTTATTTTGTCCTTTGGTTTAGTTGCTAACCATTCATTGAATCATAGGGAACCAGAAACACCTGTTTTGAAACAGAGATGTTGCACAGGATAGGTTGACAATTTTAAATTGATGGATGGTTTGGAGGCTTGGATGATGACTATTCATGTTTGTTACTGGAATATTAGCTTTTATTACTGGCATACATGGTTCATTTATTTTCTCATTCATCACCATAGAAAACACCTTCCCTTTCTTTAGGAACTCATCTGGGGTCATCTAACTGCACAGCCCAGAGCTACATGGCTTCCTAGATGTATTGGGCAAGCATGAGGGGTTATAGTCATAATCTGGCTAACACAAAATGACTGAATATTGAGCTGTGAATGCTGCTACTCTGTTCCATCATTTCTACCAGCTTGATCTGTTGGCCTCCCGGTAGTTTCTTATTTGCATGAGTAAAGTGATTGATAATGGCATCTTCTTGCTTCAATGTATAATTAAAAAAATAGTAGTGAAATAAGAAACTCATCAAGTTAGACATTACCATGTTTGTTCCAAATGTGAAAAGACTGAAGACGACAAAGGTTGTACAGGCAAAAAATTGTGTTTTCTTATAAGCAGGAAAAGCATATCTTAGAGGAAGGTGGGTCTCTACAGCTAACAAAGTAGTTGGGTGTGATTGGCCCTTAGTAGTTCCATTATACTGCAGTTCTCCTGGTGCTTACAAATTTGGTAGTGGCCATTCCTGCTGCAGCAAGTATGATTTAATATAAAAAACCCCTTGGTCTGTAGGCTGAAGACACAGTTGCATAATTTAGAAGTAATTTCATTTGGCAAACAAGCCAGTGGGCTTTGCAGTAAAACAAACCAGAATTTGATTACTGACTATTACTACATGTAATTTAACCTTGTTTAGGAAACATAGAGCTGCTCTGTAATGCTTTGCTAAAGCTTAATAAATTAAATGCTACTGTTGCTCTCATGAACATTCCATTTAATTTACAAACCACTTGTACACTAGGTATTTTAAACATATTTGTATAACGTGCTGTATCAATTAGATTTTTTTGACAAATAAATCCACCTGTGAGTGTTATCTTATGAGGGAGTTGGCAATGGTTTTTTTGTGGGATTCCTTTCAGCTCTTGTTTCCAGATCAGTAATGGCAGCAGTCCTTTGATATAGATCAAAGCAGGAACAAAAGCTTAGAAGCAAGTGAGAGTCATAAGGTGAAAATGAGAAGAGGAAAAAAGAAATGAAATCCCCACGCCATATCCTAGAACCTTTATACAGCTATAACTACAACATTATTTTAGTGTAATTTACTTCTGAGACTGAACCTTTAGAATCTTAGATACCATGTTTTCTTCCTTGATTACAAACCAGTGAAATTTATCTTGCCTGTACAGATGTTGAGTTTTTCCTTTCTCGGCCTGTACTCACTTACAGTCATTAAAGATCTAGGGCACTTAGTGTAAATATTAAAGATGATACATGAAGCCTGACAAATTTAATCTTGGGTAATTACACTCTACCTTGCTCTTCTAGCTAGCAAAAGTTTCCCTGCAATTCTGTCTGGATAAATAATCTGCTAGTGCAATATTGGGCTCGACACTAGCTGCAGCGCTGGTGAGATGAACAATGTGATTCCATATGTTAGCTTCATTTTTCTAAACATTTTATGAAAGTTACGTGATGTTCTGTGATTAGCTATAGCAGCCTACAAAGGTGGTGTTACATTCAAAATTATTTTACCCTGAGAATAATTCTTGAAAATATGTGTGTAAATTAATTTCTTCTCTTGGTTCTTGAAATGCTTTCTAGTGGACATAGTTTTCTTCTGCACATCAAATATAGAAACTTTTCTGTGTAGAAAAGTGCAGTTTATTGCTTGTGAGTGGATTTCTTACTGGCTAACTAGTAGGAGGATTAAGTTCATTATCCACCAGATAACTTTCCCAATAAGCTCAGATTTGGCATGAACAAGAAGCTGAAGATTTGCCGTGTATCTGACCTGTATGTAGGTGCCCTTTCTGTGTTTATTTGACCATTTCATTCTCTTCTGGTTGTCTAACATGTCCCTCTGGAAGAAGAGAGTACAGAAAGAAGGGCAGCTAATTAATACTTCCAAATTTTGTTTCTATTTCTAACTCATCTGCAGTTTCCCTTTTCAGATACATTGGGGGAAAATATCTAATAGAGTCTAATGAACTGTTACTCCCAGCCAGTTAAGGCGCACACACACACAGAGACACACATAAATTAATCACAACGCTGTGCAAATTTCAACACCTAGGAAGGCAGTAAAATTCAAGCCAATTAATGAATAATAATACATTCTTGCCTTGAAAACTGTTCCGTTTTTGTCAGCCCCATTATACATTAGACAACAGCAAATCCAGAATGTCTGCACAGAAATGAAAATCATTATAAGTATAAAGAGAAAAGTCTGAAAAGACTGATACTTTTTACTAGCAGATGTTAAAAAGAAAATATAGTGAAAAGACATTAAACACTTCAGTGTATTAGGGATCAGGTAGGTTCTCTGTAAGAGTCAGAAGAAATTTGAACAGATGGTGAGTTTATGACTTCCAGTAAAAATTTCTTGTAAACATTAAAATAAAAATTATTTTATAGAACTAAGGGAATTAAAAGAAAATACATATCATTTTACTCCGCTAATTACAGTGACAGATATAATCCAAAACCAAGAGCTGACTGGAATTAGTTTAAAGGAAGTGTGATAATACCAGATAATTTTGAAAGAACTGGGTAACCATATTAAATTGTAAATAAATTTTATATCATAACACTCTAGTAATTGAATTCTTATTTAGGTATTATATAAGTATTTTTAGAATTGAAAATTGTTTTACTCCTTAGTTGTTAATTTCTTAGCATCCTATTGTTCTTAAGCATTTGCTGCTACTTTTAATGTGTTAAATTAGGTGGAATTGTTTTTAAATGGCAGATTTTCTCTGCTCTTAGTCAACTTGTAAATTAATGAAATTTAATTTCCCATATCTAAGCTTTATAAATAATATTTCTGAGTTTTTTTCTTCTTAGTGAAAATTGATGGTATTCTACAAGCGTACAGCAATCAGTTACAAGATGTACTTAGTGCATAATACACTGTGCTATTTAAGGTGTCCTTTTTGTATTATTTGCATTCCACACATAAATGATTCTATATGCAATGGTTAGAGTAGCCAGTAATTGTTTGGGATTGTTTGTGGAAAAATGTTAGGACTCCAGAAGTGGATCATTCTTGTAGATACCACTGACATAGACATATCTACTCTGTCCAGTTCAAAACTCACTTGGGATCTATGCTTCCAGGTAAGATGTGTCTCCTACAGCACTTCAGCACAGGTTCCTCTTGAGTATTTACTTAGGAGAGAAAAATTTGTACTTGTTTTTATGCACAGGTCCCGAGTTCCAGCCGAAGCCCTCTGCTCAACCAGGCCAGTTGTCTTCCCCTGTGGCTCATCTTTTAGCACACAGGGAACAGGCGACTCCTGTAACTGTAATATTGCCTCCTTAGGGCACTTCCAGCCTCCCTGGACTCCTTTGCCCTTCAGGACTGCCTCCAACAGGACTCTCTCAACCTTACCAAGCTAGTGTCTGTCCAGAAGTCCAAGGTGGCCTTTCTGCTGACCCCCTTCCAGAGTTTTCTGAGAATTGAAAACCCCCATTTCAGGTGGCCAAGATGGCCTACAAGCACCTCATTACCCACCAGGTCACACTCAGCAGGTCCAGTGGGACATCTCCCCTCATCAGCTTCCTCATCAGCTGTGTCAGGAAGTTATCTGCTAGACACCAGGAACCTTAAGACTGTCTGCTCGCTGCTATGTTGTATTTCCAGAAGATATTTGGCAAGTTAAAGTCCCCCGTGAGAAAAAGGGCTAGCAATCATGATACTTCTCCCAGCTGCTTACAGAACATTTTGTGTGCCTCCTTATCCTGATTAGGTGGTCAATAACAGACTCCCACCATGATATCTGCCCTCTTGGCCTTTCCCCTGATTCTCACCCATAAACACTCCACCCTATTGTCACCGTCATTAAGCTCTAGATAATCAAAACTCTCCCTAACGTACAGGACTACCCCACTGCGGCTCCTTCCTTGTCTGCTTCGAATCGTAGTGGAGAAGAATTTACAGCCAGTGGAAGATGCAATGTTTAGATGGCATAGCTTCATCACAAGTTCTAGTACTTTTGTTTTTCCTCAGTGCAACCTAGTGAAGAATAACAAGGAAGTTTGTGCAAACTTAAATATATTGCTAAATCACCACCAGAATGCCTTGCAAAGTCAAAAACAAAAGCTGGATTTAGGGAAAGAGAACAAGCCAGAGCAGTGCTTGGATATTATAAGATGTCATCCCCTGGTTTCATATTTTTTTGAATTTTATGTAAAAAATGATGTTTCCTTTTGTATTCTGGAGGGATACATTTAAAGCTACTCTGCGTCGGTTATTGGTTAGGAAACTGCTGCTAGTCCAGAAGTGCCCCGCGTGGGAGCCACCACCGTTGTTGGTTCAGCCACCACAACATACATTGTTGAAAAATTCCTTTTCTTTGAACAGCTTTTCAAGTTTGTTTGTACTATCAGTACAGGCACCATATAAGAATGTGTCACATAAATATTTGTTTTTAAATTATTGAACAAAATAGTGTGTGAGAGAAGTTGCAGTGGACTTTGAATTTCGAAGGATCAGCATACAAAGAGTTGCTGTATATACAACAGAATTTTATCATCTCCTTATTCAAGATTGATTTAATTTTCAAATGATTTTGGAGCATAGAATTTTTTTAATTGAACTTCTTCCAGAAGAATTCACATCTCTAAGTAACATTGATGTTTTAATCTGTTGCATGGCATATTGCAGGAAAGATTTATGTATCACTTCCTTCTCCTTTCCACATAGTTTCTTATCCTTGCTGCTTTACTTTCTAGGATTAAGGCTTGGAGATTCACAAATTCATTGTATGATTCCCCTAACTTAGAGAACAATCATGAAAAACAACAGGAAAAGTCTATTTCTTTTTTTAAGGAGGTATTCTCTGAAGTCAGTAATCAGTTACATTAACTCAAGTGGATGTTCTCAGTTTTTTTTTTCTGTTTAAAAATTCTTCTGTAACTCATTTGCTGTGCAGGTAGAATTGGCCCCTAAAACTCATCAAATTCATAATATTTCTCCCTTTCTTTTTTTTTTNTTTTTTTTAAATATCTTTCTTCTTGTGTGAAAGCAGAAAACAAAACCTTGTCTGTGTCTGGAACTGCTTCTTGCTGGGTGGCTTTCTGCAAGTGGGTTGGCACATTCAGTGGTGGAGTGGAAGGGCCTCTGCTCCCAAGAGTGGGCAGCTCAAGAACACGAGGTAGTCTGAACCTACTGCATGAAAGGAGAATGCGGACTGACAGACTTCTCCATACTAATAATTTCCCCGAGACCTTCTATTAAGAATAAATAAGGCCTCTTTGACTGCTGTAGTATGAGTGTGGCATTATATTAGGATTATTGTTTCTGCAATATTGTAAACATTTGTTCATGCTTCACCATTGAAGAAAAAGAACACAAATTTGAGGAAAAGAAAAGCGTAAGTAGGAATAACCTCAAGGAAAAAATAGAAGCCAGAGATGAGAATGAGGTCAAGATGAACATGTCAGAGCCTTAAAAGGAGAAGATGATATGAAATACCTGGAAATTATAAAGAGGAAACAAAACTTTTCTTTTAAGAGGAGAAGAACTTAACAGGAAAATGTATTGAATCATTAATAGGGAATATGAGATAAAAGTAATGACATATTTAGAAGGTGTAAATGTGGGATAGTGTATTTGGTTTGATTTATTTTTACTGTGCTTTCCTCTTAAGACACTGGTTTAGCTTTACAGGTTAATGGGAAAGTGAACTGACACTCAGATTGAGAGCATATATAAAACCCACAGAACTCACAACATTCTAGTATTAAATACCCAGAAGTGTAAAATCGAAGAATATTTTTGCTTATATATTGACTAGATATAACCTAAAATTAACTGAAGTACGCAGATGCATTTTTGAATAAATAAAAATATGTCAATTCTAGAGTTCTGCTTATATTGTAATTCAATGCATACAGCCTTCAAAGACAACCAAAAAAAGCTGATATTAAATTGTAGACTACATTTTTCTTTCTATATGTGGTAGCCTATAAACAATAGATTGTTAATGTTACAACTTTTATTATGCTAATTTAAAATTATAATGACTTTCTGAACAGAAATAGAAGTATGTGAAGTTCTTGATAGTTAGCAGAAATTTTTTCTAATCGAAAGAGTTTAGCAACCTGAGTGTTTGATACTGGATATCATTTATGTAATTCTTTTTAGTGCTAGAACATTTGTTTTAATTAATAAAAGTGTCTAAAATTATTTTTTTCCGACGCTTCCCTTCACTTTATTCTTTTAGGATGGACACAAGGGTAAGCATTTAGGCATAACCTTGTATTGGTTATCCATATGCTGCATAAATATTCTTCAGAGCGTGTTCTTCACACTGGATATCCTCTTGGTAATCGCATTAATAAACACAAGACAATTAGTTTTATACACTCTGTTTAATAAGTCAGCTGGGATTCTTTTTCCTCTGATGTGTAGCCTGGGCAAGATCTTCCCAGGAACTGTGGAAAATGCTTAATACCCATTAATGTATGTCAGAGTTTGGCGTTCAGCACTTCTAGGTTCGTGTCCTGAGGCAGAAAAGCACTGTTTTGTTTCTTAATCAATAAAGAATGCGTTCTTCCTGGCTGCGGGTCAGGGGTTTGGGCAGTGCATGTCTCCTTGACAGCATTGTATTTTGCTAGCTGGAGGCACTGATCATGCTGATGTGTATTTCTTTAATTTCTATTCTCACTTTCAGTGAAGATTTAATTAGGCTCTTGCGATGCTTAAGAAGAGGAAGGGACAGCGTTTCTCTGATCATTGTTCTTTCTAATGCAGAGGGCGGTAGTTTTCTGACATGCAGCATTTAGCACGTGAAAACAGATGTCTGTCTTTAGCAAACTGTCATTTCTCAAACTTAACAGAAATTGTGCGAAGAGAAGCTGGGGAAAGGCTGTGAAGCTGGGGAGGATTGCAGCGCCTGGGTCTGGGAGCGCTGGAGTACTGAGCACTGATAGCAGCGTGCTGCCTAGCGCAAGTTTGCAGAGAGCTTTTCTTCTTGCACTGACACAGCCAAGTCTCTGCTCCGACACAGATGTTCCTCCAGCAGCTCTCAGTAAGGCTGCTCGCCGGATACAATGTCATACCCAGAGGTTCCTGGTCCACCTCTGCCTTCTAGGAGGACTCGCTACTGATGAAATCAAATGCTTAGAGAAGCATGAGATGCAGGGCTTTATCTAATATTTTATCTCAGCTAGAGTGGCTGGTGAACTGCCACAGCTTGGTATAGTGGTGCTTTACACCGCTGCAAATTTCTTCAAAGCAAACTCTTGGTAAAATCCTCTAATTTCCCTCTGATTGCGAACCAGTGTGAAGACTGGAATGATCTGCCTGTTGGAAGAATGTTGACTCTCGAGTGGGAGTCGGAGGGACTACAAACAGTGGGTATTGTTGTGATTATATTTGCGTCTCTGAAGCTGCTTCATTTGCTGGGACTGATTGATTTTTCAGAAGGTAAAGTGGTCACTCGCAGTTTGTGCTGTTTGTAGGTTTGGTTTCTGATCTGCTAAAATAGCATCAACTGTAAAAGCTGTGAAATGAAAAACGTGAAAGTAATGGAATACAAACACTGGTTTGCTTCTGTTGCTTTTGCTTTGTTATTGAAAACAGAAGTAGATGCTAGCATAAGAGTTTTATTTTACAATGAATTTGCAACTGTCTGTGAGAGGATGTTCATTAAAAAAAACTAAAATAGTGAACATAACACCTGTCAGTTGCCTTTGAAAGCTGTTCAGTGCTACCGAACGTGATAGATTTTAGTTCAGTTCATGTTTACAAAATGCTTTTCTCTTCTGATTTATGATGTAATTCGAGTTTTGTTCTATATCAGTATATGTGTTTTAAAAATCTGTTTCGTAGATAAATGCAATACACTGTTATTACAGGATGAGCTTTAGGATCAAGCCTGTTCTACACCTTTAAAAAAAAGGCATAGATGCCATAGATTAAATGTGTATATTTAAAATATATATCATTAATATGTTTTAAAATTCCTGTTGATTGCTCAGGATCTTGTCTGCTCTCTACTATATGGGTCATATCATTTCATCTACTCCCAAAGAGGACTTCACATTAATTTGTTAGGACTTTTCTTTCTATACAAAGTGAGTGGTTTTTTCACATTTTATAGAAATAAGCTATTCCAGGTCAATTATTACTGAGATTTTTTGCTGTCAACTTTTCAAGTTTTTCACAAAATGTCTATCAGTCACAGAAGCCCTTGCTCAAAAAATACTTGCTTTTGTCATTATGTTTGCTCATGTGAGTCCAAACCAATCCTTTTTGCTGGGTAACTGCTTTCAGTCAGAATCACACGGCCAAGGGGAGCACTCCAGTTTTCTGAAACATTAACTTTTCATCATAGAATAGGATTTTTGATGGATGTAGATTCACATAATCACTTCATAAAATTGTTCAGTGCTGATAAAATTTGAAATCTTTAACACAGCACTTATATAGTTACTGAACTAATGAAATAAATTATCTTTCAAACTGTATGTGATGAGAATATATATTTGCTTTGCTACTATATAATGTATTGGTTATGGAATTACATTTTCAATTCTAAACAATGGGTAATTTACCCCGCATAGCAGTGCTTACTTTTGGGTTTTTTAGTACTCTGGATGTGCAACATTTGTGACATTTAAAAAAGCCATCATAGTTATGGATTAGCTTCAGCTTTATTACATATTGTAACAAATGGGAAAAAAAGATTGAAATGCAATATTGCTCTTTTTTTAGCATATGTAGAGTTAGATCCTTTTCCTGATTTCTTGCTGGTATTGCCATTAAGTATGTGGGGAAAAGGTTTTGTTATTTCAACTCTATTAAATCACTTTTTAAAAAAATCCTCCTGGTACAAATTACAGGGATTTTAATAATAGTAGTAAGTTCAAGATGATCTGTCAGTTGAAGTACACCTTTTCGTTCTAATGTGTCCGTTAGTGTCATGGCATTTCCTCATGTGATAATAATTTCACTCAAAAGAACCTAGCAACATAAACCAATCCCTAAATGTGAAAACATTAAGCTTTGTAAGGTACAGCTGATATATTTATAATTGCAGTGTGAGTAAGTCCAGTGACTTGAGGGATTTCCAGTTCCGCTGAGGCCGATCTGTGCTAATCAACTCTTCCATGTTTGGGTACCACCACTACATTAAACAAGAATTCTGCTCCAGATGGTTAAGGAATGTTTTATGGTATATTCAGAACTAGTGATTTGTTGTTCACCTGCTGAATGCAAGGACAGGTTTTCTGTTCATATCCGAGGAGGAGCACATTTAAACTGCCGGCGTTGATCTGGAAACCAAAATGAGCAATGAGTCCTCCCCATCTACCACATGCAGGCAGGTCATGGGTCATATGCTGAAACAAATCTGTTCCCAGTTAGGCTTTCTGATGCCTTAACATGCTTTTCTTAACATCCCTGATATATTGACTTATACTACAACTATCACTGAAAGAGAGGACAGCATGCCTGATGTTTGCTAATGCAGGGCAGAGAAGACAGATAAAGGACAAATCCTTAGGTGCTAACTTGCTACAACTCCACTGATTTTAGTGCAGTTATGGTGAAGAAGAGCCTGTCTTGCCCTCATCTCCATGAGAGAACAGGAGAACCTAGTCAATCTGCTTAGTTTTACCGAATAAACTGAATCACAGAATTAACTAGGTTGGAAAAGACCTTTGACATCATCGAGCCTAACCTATATTATTACAGTGTTCAACAGTGGGCAGGACAGAGAGAAACCTGATTTTATCCCGTGTCCCAGACTACGGACTGTTATTCTGCTTCATCCATTCTCCACTTTCCAATAAGTAGAAAACAGACCAGAATGAAGATAAAGCTGGCTTCACTAGAGCCAGCAAGCTATTTCAGTTAAAAGGACAGAATTGAATCAATACAGCTTTTACTAGGAGAGATTGAAACTCCCCTTTCCCTCTCCTTCCATTACTTTGAAAGTGGTTAGACACTGACCATTATCTTCCCTCCAACTTCCTTCCCTGGAGCTTTTTCTGCTGGGCAGCTTCACTCCAAAGCTTTTGTTTCTTTACTCAAGCTGGAAGGGGAGGAGAGGCAAGGAGGGAGATCAAACTGAAGCAATGGATCAGAACAGTAAAGCAACAGGGCCGGGCTTAGAGGGAATTCATCCACCAGAAACTTGGAGGGGAGAGATGGCAAAATGAAGGATTCGCATTGCATTTCTGCAATTTGTGTCCAGAACAGCTGTCAAGTAGTAGCTATACAGAGAGATTATCTGAACATGTGTGAACAACTTTTTAAAAATCAAGGAACTGCATAAATCAAAGTCTTTGTAAGGACAAACTCTATTCCTTTGCCTACATCATGCACTGATTGTATCTTGAAATATAGCATCTCTTACAGAAGTGTTTTTCTTTTACTTGTGAATAGAATCAGCCATTGTTGCAATCTATTTTAGACTCCCTTATTCCTTCCCTTTTCCTTAACTAATCTGTAACAGTCTCCAGAGTTTGTTGTTGTCTTTCAAATGCTTATTCAGATATAAATATCGTGTTTGGCATGTGAATGTCCTATGAACTCCATGTCTTTTGGTTAGTACGACTCACTGGTGTCTATATGTCTTTCAACTCAATAGACTATCAAGGGTAGCCAAGAATATTTGATCCTTAGTTTCTCCTACTGTGATGCAAAGAAAAGACCAGTTCACCTGCAGTTATCAATAAGCATATTTGGCTGCAAAGTCAGCTTTGTGAGTAAGTAATTTATTGCTTTAGCTAGAAATTGGAAATTGGTGAATAGAGGTAGTTTTTAATAGAGGTAGTTTTCTGCCTTAGGATATATCTGTTCTATGCAGGTACAGAAAGATCATTTTTTTTCTCTCTAATCTAATCTGGATGGACAGAAGTCACCTCCAGTCCAGAAGTCATTTTAGTGAATTTATCTGTTCTGTCACACAAACTGCTAAAATGTGGCCTGTTTCATAGTTAAGATACTTAAAAGCACAGAGAGGACGTTAGGTCTGTCTGCAGCCATCTGTGTTAACACGTTGTTAGTTACCCTTATGGCTTAGCAAAACCAGAAAGGTTTAAAATACTGTCTCGAGTGCAGTATGACTCTCACCCTTAGAAAATTAATGATATGAGGAAAGACATGCTACTGAGAAATTCTCTGTTGCATCATATTTTTTAAGAAAAAGAACACCAAAAAGCATGGGAGTTTTCTCCTTTTCTTCTGACATGAAGGGTCACGTGGCTGACGTGAACCATCCTAATTTGAATGTCCTCTCCATCCACTGGAAGCTGTGCTACAAGTCCAGCTTCCAACAGACTCTCCTACGCTGCTCGCTCTCCTGTATAACTTCTCTCAGCCAAATGGGGTGCAGTGTAGCATAATTCCACAATAAACAGAAAAGCAAAAAACATGCCAGGCAGCAATACCTGTCCCTTTGTCTTTTCTCAGCAGCTGCTTTTAACATCTGTTCTTAGAAAGATGTTCAGTTAACATGAGTTGAAATGACCGCTTCCTACTAGTCTTTTTTTCTTCTCCAGACAATGCAGAATTGACAGAAGTACTTTATTCTAGGTAACCCAACCCTCCTTGAAAACCTTGACAGACATTCTGGATTCAAGATCTCTAAGGGAGGGTCAGTATAGAAGTATCTATAGGTTGCACAGCAAAGAAGAGTTACTTCAGAAGACCAGATGTGAAACTGCATTAAGTTGCTGCTTTAAGTCCAACCTTGATTCAAATAGATGTAAAAATTGAGGTGTGAATTTCAATATACTCATTTGTATAGATATATTTCTGTGTGCTTATACTGGATGCAAGACAGGCTATGAAACTTACTGAAACTTGTGACCGTGTTAATAACCAGCCTCAGGGTTGATGATGTTCTATTTACTCTTCACCTGCCCTCAAAAAGTAGACTCCTCTAGGCTTAGGAGAATGGTTATGTTTGGAATGCACTGTCTTGATTAACCTTAACATAATTATATTTAAAGTGAAATTTTTACTTTGTTTTACTTTCTGTTTAGTTTAGCGGGTTTCCTACCCGCTAATAAATAAAGAATAAAATCATTCTTTCATGTCAAAATTATGGAAATCAAGCTTTTTTCAAAATAGGAATAAAATGTGACAATTTATGTAAAAGTTTTGTTGGTTTATATTGGTTCATCAACTACTTTCCATGGACTTCTTCAGGGCATTTTGACATCCAGATCAACTAAATCACTGCGAAATGGGTCATTTTAGATCCATATCAGTCTGAATTAAAAATCTAGATGCTGTGTGAAAAATGATGAGAAATATTTAAGAGATGTTACAAATATTACCAGGAATATTTCTGTAAGGATAGTGTGTCCTGTCTCTTCACAAGGGAGTTCACAGATCCACTCTGGTTCAGGATCATACAGGATATTTGCCTTCTAACTTGGGTAGGGCTCCTTTTGGCCACACTGTTCTGGGAGAACCCTCTCCACAATCATTAGATCCTCTACTTTGTAGTCTTGATGGTTTTTTTTCAAGAAGCTATTAATACTAATAGTCATTTTTGATTGACTATTTGCAGGTAGAGAAATTTCCCCTTGTATTGATCTTTGCAAAGATAGAGTTGCTTTTGAGCATCATTTGAAGTTTCTTTAAGAATTCTGAGTATTCATCTTAAGGAGGTTATTCATCCAGATATATCTTGGCCATTTTTGGCCAAAATCACATGTGTTTTGAAAGAAAAGATGGTATTTTCTCCCAGAACCTAGATACAAACACCCAAAATAAAGGTAGGTGACATGTATTTGATACCTGCGGCAAAGTCTGCATCTAACCACCTTGCATCTCAGAGCATGGATACCAGGAGCTTCCTACAGAATGCCCTGATTAAGCATTTTCCCTGTGCACTCTGCCACTGCTCCATGCCCAGGCTGCTTTTAAAATGTAGCTCTGGATAAAATAATTCATTTTTAAGATGACAAAAATTTGACATGACAAAATAGCTACACTTGGTCAGCTGAGTATAGGTGTGGAGAGAAAAGCATTGCCTAATCTCTAATGTACTTTAGGACTGAGAATCTAGAAGACCTTGCTGTTGGAATAAGATATTTGCAGACATGAATAATCATTGCCTAAAATTTTGTAGAACAAGATTGAATATACACAATGATGGAATGACTGAATGAAAAAAAATCATAATAATGTAGTGATTAGAAATAGTGCAGTCACCTTTGGTCTCTTGAATCTTAAATTTTTTGTTCCATTTTTTATGCACTTTTTGATCAGAATTCTTTGGCCTTTTATATTAATGAGATATGGGAGATACTCAGTGATTTTGTAGGGATTTATGTGTCTGATTATGTGTAGACCTATTTGAAACATCGAAATTTACAAAGCAGCTGAATCTGTTCCATGTAATGCAAAAATAATAACATAATTTGGAGATGTTATGCTACAGTTTTATTGTCTAGTATGCATTTTAGCTCATAATAAAAATACTTTCAGAATTACCTTGGGGAAAAATTGCAGAAGCAGCCATAAAGCTCATTTTAGAGTCTCATCTGTGTATCTGCTTCATGTAACTACAGCAGTATGAAGAAGCACAAATGAGACCATTCTGTTTATAGAAATGAAATAGGCCCTTCCAAAGTCTGTAGCCAGTGAACTTGTAGAAACAGGCCAACAGTAGATTGATTGCATGTGTGTATGCATGTGTGTACATTTCATGAAGAAAGAGGAATAATATAAAATGAAGACTTTGTGTACCAAATTTTAACAGTAAGTAACTTTTAATAGATATGATATCTCACGAAAACAACTGTATCATGGAAGGTCTGACATAGGTACAAATAGGTCAATTTAATGTTTCTTTTTTAAAAAAGCCATTACTGATCAATGTCTGTAAATTATGCTTCTGCTGAATAATAGATATTTTCCTGTTAAAATGGTAGGATATAGTTCAGATTGGTTATTTTATCATTGCTTGTAAGTAGATTGATAGATTCCATATGTGCATTGGACCAGTTTTTGAATATGTATATAGATGAAGAGACCTTGACTATTTCTGATAGATGTCTACCCTTATTTTGAGAACATTTTCAGTCTTCCACTAATCACTCAAGAAAGAATAAGTAACGTCATGTGAAACAAATCCTTGTTTAGACAACACGGCTTTCATAAATTAGAAGGAACGATATTGACTGAAGTTCACTGAAATGAGTCAAACCAAAATGAAGTGCAACAGTTTAGTAACTGTTTTGTGATGCTCCCAAAGGAGGCTTGTTCCTTGCAGGTAAAACTGCTGCGTTTGGAGTGGCAGAGTGCAATTAGAGAAATTTGATAAAATATAGTTGAGAAGAAAGGACAAAAGGAATCTAGTTTGCTTAGTGGTCAACCACCAAATGAGTAAGTAGCAAGGTAAGGAGGGCCTCTATTCATTCATTCATTCATTCATTCCTTTCTTTCTTTCTTTCTCTCTTTCTTTCTTTCTTTCTTTCTTTCTTTCTTTCTTTCTTTCTTTCTTTCGAAAGTAATTAGGCTCATGAGTTTCAGAGAATTAGATTTCTGTATGTCCTATGTCAGTCATGTTACATTTGAGGATGTACTCCTGTGTAAGCAGAGGAAATGTAGCATTCTCTGCTCAAAACTGAGTTTTATATTTCTGAGTGATCTAATGGGAGCTCCTTACTAAGCTGTGATTCTTCAGACAGTCATAGTGACAGAGGTTTCTAGGTTTCAGCCTAGATATATCTGAAAAATGCAGCCATAATGTTTAGCCTGTGTACTAGCAGTTTGATCTGTATCCTTCTCATACTGTAAATACTTTAGATTTCGTTATTTCTCAGTAAAAGACGATGTTCTGAGTTTTACACATCATGGTGAAATTTGAGCTAAGGCAAAATGTGTATGTTAACATTTGTCTTGCAAAGTTGTATTTATGAATCGATGAGCTGAATTTTTTCCTTTGAGACAGTAACAGAAGAATCTTCCACTTAATGTGAAATAACACTCCTGGGGAAAGGTATCACTTTCTACAAGTGGTAGAGCAGTGATATTTATATTGACATACTTACTGCTAGTTACTTTTTATAATATGTGTGATTACTATCCTTAGACTTGGCTAATCTGCAATCAGCGTCGCCCTGTATTTCTTCTGTAGTTTTAATTGTTTATAAGTTAGTTAATATTTCCCTGTCAGACAGGTACCAATTGTCAGCAACTTCAATTACATAATTAAAAGAATCACAAATAAATAGCTGGGTTGGCATTCAGGAACTCTCATTGTGATTCCTTTTTGACCTTAGGAAATCTAGAAAATGGTTAAAATTATACTGGTTTACTCATGGGTTGTTGTGAGAATGAAAAAGTGGCATCCAGTGCTGAAGTGGTGAAGCCATATGATGAGTATTGAGAGACAGATATCAAGAGATTTCTCTTAATTTCACTGTCAAAAGCCAGGTTTGAAACTTGAACATAATAGCTTCAAACTGTTGACATGTTTTAAACCAAAAAATCACTCTGAATCTAGATAGAAAGGTGTTTGCATTAGTCAATACCCAAGACTTCTTGTTTTTTACTAGGAGTAGTATGTATTTTCTTGTTGAGAAGGCAGGTAGTATCATCTCATATTCCAATAAAAAGCTGTTTTAGAATAAATTACAGTAAGATTTTGACTGTAGCATAGTCAGTACCTTACTTTGTACTCTTACACACTTTCTGCAGTTACAAATGCTTCATATTACCTATTCTTCTTAATACAAACCTTGCTGTTTCTTCTTTGTTTATTATGAATAATATATTTCTTTGAACTCATATGTTTATATGTATAGAGAAGTATAAACTCCTTTATGAGATACATAGCGCATAGAATACATTTAGACACATGCAATGAAATATGTATGGGAAATAATTTTAGATTTAAATTTATGGTGTACTACGTGCAGGTAGATGAATTTGCTGTATTTCACAGGCTGCAAATTAAAAAAAGAAACTTAGGTGGTTGTTTGAAATATTTCAAATGCAGGGCCTATTTCTCAGTCTCTTACTCATGTGAACAGTTTTTTTAATACAGCAAATTTGTAATAAAAATGCTTTTTTAATTTCAGTATGAGGTGGTTTTTTGTTATTAAAGTGTGGTGTTTTTCTATGGATTCTGTTTTCCCAAACAGAAGAAATAGAACTAATTTTAATTTAAATTGTAAAATAAATTATAAATAATTTGAAAGATTTTTTTCTTAGTTTAATGTTGTATATAGGATTTTACTTGCTATATTTCAATAATAATGCACTGCAAATAAATTTTACTTTGTTGTATTTCAATAATAAGTATATCCTTTACATTACTTCAGTTCTTTCTCCCTCTGGGCAATTTTTCGTCCTCGTTACTGAAGTCACTAAATGCAGCCAAATCATTTAACTTGCAATAATCATTTGGGGATTGGATTTGTCCCCTGATCGTTAGGTAGATGAGAAAACTGTAACTTTTCCGCTTGTTTTCCTCAGTGGAAGAAGTCTAATGCGTTGTAGTAAATACAGAGCTTGTAGTGTATAACAGAGATTACATGTATCCATCACTTTACTCTCTCAGCAGAATGCTGTGCACAAAACAGCATTCCAAATATAGCAACCAACACAAGAGTGTAGGCTGTTTTTACAGAAGTAGAGAACCTCAGTGTATTATCAATAAATGAATGCTTCATTGTGTACCCACATATTAGCATGAATTTGTGCTTCTAGCTTTTTTCCAAAAGAGACAAAATTGCTGAAAATAATGTTATTAAAAGCTTTTATTCAGATCTCTTTTCTCCATGCCAGGTTAAACTTGTATCTCATAGATGAACGCTTGAATAGAAGTACCTGAAGTATTATAATTAAGTAAAATCCTGAGTAGCGAATTCTTGCTCTCCTGAATTTTATTAAATGGTGCAATTCTGTGTTATTTGTACAAGAAGAGACAGTAGTTGCAACAATTCTATTGGTTATTATAAAATTAGATTTTCTGCCTAAAGGCTTTACAGTTCAGGGCTGTTTGTACCACTTCAGAAGCAGCCGGAGAGAAGGCTGGCAACACAGGGAGCAGCAATCTCATTTCGAGTTCTCTACTGCTGAGAAGGAGCAAGTAGCAGCAGGTCAGTATTTATGGCAGCTCATACTTTCTGCACTCTGCATGGCATCCTAATCCGGGATATCTGATGGGATGGAGACACAGGAGATTCAGTACAATGCCTACGTGAACAGAAAGCAGAACAGAGAGGGTTCTCGTATCTCCTCGGGTGTTGAGGAGGTGGCAAATGACATAATATTTGCATGCAACAACACGGCCAAGCATGAGAGTTTATGCTGTATAGATAGGTCAGCCATGCCCAGAAGCATTGCAGTGGATGCACATTTTTAAGGAGGGCTTAGAACAATAATAGGTTAATTCATTAATCACAGCAGGGTTTGTTAAGGACCTGATCATATTAGCAGCCTTTTAAGAGTGGATTAAAAAAAGAAGAAACATGGGAGTGGGGAAGGGCAGACACAACACCAGAAAATTAAACTGTTTAGGATTTTCTGTTCTTGCCATTTTTCCAGGGAAGCGTAGTCATTCTTATTTACTGTATTAGATGATAAGTGAACACTTGAAAACTAACTGGTTTCAAACAAAGGAGCCTGGCAATGCAGGACTACAAATGAAGATGCTCTGTTTTTTAGAAGACTTGAACTATGAGTTTTGGGGCAGCTCCCAGAGGAAACTTTACAGCAAATTAGGGAACATCAATTCAGTTCCTAGATATTGATCTTTGTGACCCAGTTTGGACACCTACATTTGAAAATGTAGTTTAAGCACTAGTGGTTCTTTGCATGCTACTTATCCTCAATCGAAAATCCATTTCTTTTTGATATTTCTTATGATTAAGTTGTATGATCAATCTCTTCATGGAGATGAATCCAGACATGTCTAAATCATGTGGTTTGGTGTGGAGTGTAGTGGACTCAGATATCCAGGAAGCTGCCTGGAAAGTACATTAAACTACTTCACGCTGAGAAAACAGTTTTTATAGTCTTAGCTTTTGAACAATCTCCCTCATTCGTGTTTCAATAAAGGCTAGTCTTACCCTGCAGGAAGTAAGAAGCATTATTTAACACCAAGTGATTCACAGTGTGTTACTACTATTCTACACAGTTGTACATTTCTGAGGAAAAATCAACTTAATAATAGTTTTATTACTTTAATCTCATGATAATTGAATTCATAAATTCTTGCTTTGCAATGTATTTGAGAACGGTTAAGAGAGTGTAATTCTAAATATTGGTGGAATCTTGTGCTATCTCTAGAGGGATATTTTAAAAGAAAAGTAATATTGTTCTTCTTTTTGTTGTTGCTTTCTTTTCAGTTGTGGTCTTTTTGCAAAACATTTCTCTAAATTGAAACTTTAGTTCCTGAAAAATTATATAGTGGATTTTTGCTATAAGTCTTCTTGGCTCATTATGCAAAGGAGAAAGGAGAAGAAAGTTAATAAGTTAGAATTGAGGGGTTTTTTTATTTTTCTTTAATGGTTATGTAGAGAAACTGAAAACGCAAACTTTTCACAGAACTGAAACTCAGGAATTCATGGGGCTAATAGGAATGTGAACTGACAGAATATGGTAAGCCTTCGCCTGACTTAGTGCTTTCTGATCATCTTATTTAATATCCATTTTACTATTTGATAAATATTTTACATTTAAATCATGTTGTTCATTCACACTGCTTGCAAAAAAAGGAGTAAATCTCTATATTCTTACCCTAAATGTATTCCTTTAATATAAATTTATCCTCTCATCATTGTAAGTAGTTTGCACTTTTTGAGAGTGCATGGAAGGTTTAAAAGCAGACATAAGTACCAAGCTCTCATAAAGCTGGGATCCAGAGAAACTCAATAGTGGGCTGAAAACATTCTAACTCAAAACATTCATTTGACAACCCATCTCTTTTGAAATTTTTACCCATGTCTGTCTGCCTTAATATATTAGTTGGGTGGAAAGCTCTTTAAAAATAATTGTACTAAGGTAGCACATATGTTAAGACACAGAGAGGTGTTTAAGGCCTGACAGTATATAAAAGTTGGATATCTGAACTTCCTGTCCTTCTATAAAGACAGGAATTGCACTCTGGTTTTTCCTACTGCCAGATGTGTGTATGTTACCTCTGGCACATCTTCTTTTCCAATTAGTAAACATCCTGTTTCCGAAACATTGCTTTACAATGGCAACAGAGGGCAACCTGAGTAATTTGTATGTATGGTAGTTTCGTGATAATTAAAGTGGACTCCAGACTGTGTGTGCTTTGGGGAAATCATTAATCTTCCTTGAATTATCATATCTTTAAATGTGCAAATATCCATTAGGTATATGAAATTAGTCATGTAACATGATATATTTAACAAATTAAGGTTGTCATACTCTGTGTGTAATGAAGAAGGCAAATATACTACATATTTTCTTTCCATGGTACTATGATTATGTTCTTGCAATAGATGTTGGGATTTTCTAAAAAACTATTTTTATCTGCAGATAATTTTTTTTATTTTAATCGCAAATTTTCCTGCACACACATATTCCACACCCCTAGTTCTCCACCCCCAAAAAGGGGGTATGTGGTCATGTTTTCAGCTGATTTAGCTTGTTTTGTGGAAGATCAGCCAGCACTAAATGCTCAATAACTGTATTCCACTTAGTGTCTGTCAGTTCATATGTTTGACACCAGTCAGGTATTTGTCATTCAACAGCAGGATAGAAAGTACCTCTGAAAGTGCTATTTTAAATTAGAATTGAAAGCTTAGATTTTTTTCACTTCAAACACCACATCTGTCATCCTGCAGTTCTCAGGAATGCCATGTTTGTCAGTTGAAGTGAGAGGAGGATGGGAGCAACCTCTGAGTAGCTCAGTGTTACCTTATTTCTTGTCCTCTGCATAAACCAACACATTAAAGGCCAAGTTGTTATACTAAAGTTAGAGTTAAAATTAACTTTAAAAAATGCATTTCTTGATGTTGTGGTAGCAGATAGTGTTTTATTTCAATCAATTAATACGATACCATTTGTTGATGCTACATGTTTTAATTTTTTCCCCTTACCCTCCTAGAAGTAGTAGGATGTTAAAACTTAAATAGCAAAAACGCGTTCAAACTTTTGTGATTTACAGCTGTTCCTGATGGGGACAGAGAGTGACAGAGTCTTTCATGAGAAAGATTGGGCTGGGATTAACTCAAGTGAATCTCCTTCAAAATTATTATAACTGTATGATAAGGTACTGGATTATGAAGGTGTGAAGCTGTGATATGCAGTGGAAGTGTAATAGGCTTAAAGAAGGAAAGCAGGACTGTTTGTCAAATGTATGTCAAAGATATCACATGACAGTCCCATAGTTTAAGACTTTATTTCAACAATCGATTTAAAATGAAGTTGAGTCAAAATGATCCAAGGGTTGCCTACAGAGCTCTTTAATGGTGATTTATTTTGTGGTTGTACATTGTAATAATGAATAACAAAAACTTCCTGGAGCAAGAACGATCTAAGTATTGTAAATGTTAGCCACCAAGACAATATTTGTCCACAAATTCTTGAAACACCACTAGGAGCTCTAACTAAAAAGGAAGGAAAGAAACTATCAGTAATTATTCATCTCCAGAAGTAAACTGGTTTAATTAATTGAAAAATAACGTTAACTGTCAAAGTGAACTAAAAAGGTACAATTTCTGCCAATATTTATTGGGTTAGGTCTTCCTGTTTTCTCTAAGCTGGGTACTGCAGTGATGCTGCCTTGTCTTCTGATAGCTGTGTTCACAGGCTGGATTGGATCTACACGCAGCACTGTCCTCATTTAAAGCTGTATCTTACCTCACTTGAACCTTTAGTCTGATGCTGGCTCCGTAGGACAGGCAGCCTTCCAGACCACTGCCCTGGGAGCTGGGGCTACGGCAGTGCCCCTGATGTTGCTCTGGAGACAGACAACCTCTTTCCTCCCCGTTCCCTGTGTGTATTTAAAATACACTCAATGCTATGTACACATCATCAGCAAAGCAAATTTCAGACAGCAGAGACTATGAATAATATTTTCAGTGTAATCAAAATGAACCTCAGGTTAAGAAACCCTTTCTCTTATTATTCCTTCTTCAACAATATTTTAAATTAGGTTGGTATACGGTGAGGCATTTTACCTGTCACATTCAAATGAAAGCAGTGAACCATATGCTGGTTATTTTTCTGAATACCTGTTCCATGTGAAAGCTGTAATTAATAAGAACACACAGTTATGATAGTTCACTGTATACATTTATAATATGTAGCTACTCAGGGCTTGTCCTGCATTTTCTGCCAATTCCTATTTCTCTGTGAAGAACCCTCAATTATAATCTTCATTGTTAAAGCTACCAGGAGTTTAGAATACATAAGAAATGCAGAATGTGCCCTCCCTATTGTTATCAGCAAAACAGTGATCTTCAGACAATATGAATAAATTACTGTTTTTCAAAGAATAGAAGGGTCAGCTTCTACCTCTTTGTTCTTTGCAGAGTGAAATTGTCTGCTTGCTACTGTTAGTTTAATAAGACCTATTAATAATATAGAAATTTCTGGCTAGGAGAAAAAAATCAAATGTCAAAGGACTTTCAGTCCCCTTTTCAGATGATGCACAAATTTATCTATTCACAAAATTGCATCATGAAAATGAGACACAAAATATTAATTGCCTTACTGTTTTGATTATGTTTTTCGTTTTGTTTGCTTGCTGAGTTTTTTTTACTGGCACATGTATCGTAATTGAAAGACATCTTTGGTTTAAGCATATCCTGTAGGCAAACTGCTGCGTCACAGTGGCTGACTATTTTAATAACTGTGAAGAAATCTACTTTTCTGGGCAATTTATTTGTAGTAAAATCACTTCTAGGCTCCTTCTGCAATCTTTAAACTTTGCTTGATCACAAGCTAGCAGAGAAAAATATCTCAGCAAAAGCAATTGGTTTTGGGACCCTCTCTCCCACAGTAAAGAAGTGGCGTCTCCATTCCCAGGGAGAAATGGTCTGGAGACCTTAGGTAATACTTGGACTGTTATCTACTGCCCAAAGGAAATTAATATCTCAAAATTAGGATTTTCTGCTGCATGGAAAGCACATAGAAATGTGTTTTTCGAGGTTAGCTATGAATTTGTTGAGCTGTAGCACTTTTCATTTATTCAATACTTATATTTCTTGTTAGGAAATTTCACAGTCTTCTGTGGTAAGGTAATGTTGGATTGTTTGTTTGTTTAAAAAATGAATAATTAAAGTTGCTGACCGAGGCACAAATATTCACCTTCTTTTAAATACTGATGGATTTACTGGTAATTAGACAGATGTAGCTAAATTTTCTAATTTATTTATAGGTGTTGTTCATTGAAAAAATTATTCAATGAAATTTACAATATTGTGGTGATTATATGTGGTACAATGTTGACTGTCTCCATAAATAAAAGAGATAATTAAATATATATTATAAAAACTTTTTATACAAACACTTGTAACAGTGATAAATTGAAAAGTAGTATATTGTACAAGTTCTTCCTTGACAAAGGCCAGACAAAATGGATTGATTTAGCAAGAAATAAGCTTTTCCCTTAGAATAAATTCCTCTTTTTTTCAAGATAAATGGTGAAAAAGCTGTACAAAATTTCTGAGAGAAAAAAGGATATGAACTATTCTTCTGAAGCAGTCTGCATTTTTCAGGCCTGGAGGTTACTCTAGCTACAGCTGCCAAGGTAGAAGTTATCTTGACTGCCAGGCTTTCAGTTCTTTTCCAAAAAGAAGATTTTTATCAGTAATATTTGTCAGTGAGCCAGAGAAAGCTCATCTGTTTGAGAGACAACTCAGTTACCCTCACTCAGGGTCACCTAAACTGTGGAATTTGCTTGTAGCCAACGGTTCAAACCTAACTTACTGAAAGGGTTTTTTTATCAAGCTTTATAATGTCATCATCATTCGCTTGTATTTAGATCCCTTTTGGTAAAGAAGTAGATGTTCATCATTGTCCAGCTTTTCAAAGATAGTAAATTTCTCCTCACAAGTTGCCTGATTGTGCTAAAGGGTTGGTACCTGATTTGTTTCCTCACATTACAGGAATCAGTCTAGATAAGAATAAACTGTAGGATTTATGTCCATTTCCGGTTCTTGGAAAATTGGTCCTATCTGTTATGACTGTACTGACTGGTGTTAAAGATTGAGAAAGTGTTAGAGACCGATGTAGAGGGATGTATTGTATAATTTTCCAGTTTTGTTCTTAAAAAACTTAAAAAACCCTTGTTCAGGGAGAAAGGCTGGATGTCAGACTGACGTTTTCAGTTGGGTCCACAGTAAACCAAACATGAAATTACATATGCTTTTCTGATCAGTGTTTATTAAACTATTTTGCTTGAACTTTTACTGCCAAATGAGACTGTAACATTGTCTGTCCTAAAAGCTGATAACATAGGCTTTCCCATTGCACTAGTGGTGGTAATAATATGCCTCAGCTGTGACTTAGACCCTTTTTAGGGGTTTAAAACTTCCTCACTTGAAACTTCCTGACCCTTACATTTCTAAAGATATCATTTACAAAGAATTTCATGCTGCAAGGTGCTAGCCACGTTTCTTCTCTCCAGGAAAACAATTATAGGAATGTGTAAATTAAAAGACAGTTATTTCCATTAAGGTCTGAACACTTAAAAATCAGTTGACGGAACTTTGCTTAAACTTAGAAAAAATTGAAAGCCAGAATCATATCAGAGAACTTATTACTTGCTAGGGTCAAATTCATTATTAGCCATTCAACCTAATTTATGGTATTGTCTTGGGTTTACCTAGAAAATTATCAGTAGTAAAGGTGAGAGGTATGAATAAGCATGAGTGAAAATCAACTCACAGACTTCTCTTCCTTAGCATGTGGTGTCAATGCATTATGGCACAAAAATTAAGGGAAGTTTGCAAGACACGTTGATTATAAGAAACCTCTTATTTAAACCAGGTCTGATGTTGCTTCTAATGTACCCAGAAACTACATTAGTCATCATTATAAAATCAGTCTTTCCCAACAATTGCCACAGAGTGATACGTGGATACTGCAGTTGTTTCATGGACACAAAAAAGCTCTGCAAATCCATCCCTGCTATTTCTGAGCTGAAAAACATAAATAAATCCTGCAGAACTCTGATCACATGGCTGTGCTAGAGATGAGGTAACGGCTGGATTGCTGTGAGAATTTATGGATCTCCAACAAACCATGTTAAAAATGTACTATATTAATATGCAGGGTCAGAGTGGCTCTTCCACAGTAAAAATCAAACTAGGAAATGGTACTATTGCCGGTTACTGTTGTGCTCTTGTTGGTACAAAATGCTGTCTTAACTGAGATGGTTCTTCCTGTTAGACAGTGTAATAAAGCATTTGGGCTCTGTAAGACTGTGTTCTGTGGGGCTGGGGAGAAGAGTAAGGAATGCCTTCAGAATAGCTCCTGGCTTTTTTGTGAGTCACTCTGATAGCCTAAGGAGTGCTTAGAAAGAAGTATTATCACCTCTGGAGCAGGCATGAGCAATTAATAGGTGTTTTTGAGGTGCTATTGTGTCATGACTTCTGAAATTTTTCTTCTAATATATTTTTTTTTTCTGATTCTAATTCCTTTTCACTTGTGAAAGGTTCATAGAAATCTCTCACCCCAAAATTACTTGCAGCATTTGGTTGCACTTAAGGGCATAATGACAATGATTTCATAAATACTGGGGTGAGTAAAAGAATGTATACTATATATATAGTTAGTGAAAGTTCACTGAAAATAATAGATACTTGTCATTCTGATCTGTGAAAAATATCACTCTGGTACTTGCAGTATTGTCACTAACATTTTGGCAACCTCAGAAGTTCATGACACTGTCATATCAGTCTGTGCCAAAGGGACCCTTCATCTGGATAAGGCCTTACTCCATTTCATATCCTTGGCAGACCAAAACTCCTTTTTTTCTCAAAACTTAATTAAACACAGTTCTACCTGGTGGGACTGAGAAGGGGCACGTGCACATCATTTCTTGGTTCTCAGCAGCTGAGGACAATTGTTGAAATTCGATGTGGGTAGTCTTAGATTTTGCAGAACCTTAAGCAGTTTTGGCATCTTTGACAACAAATTCTTCAAGGAAATTACTTCTAGCTTGCCATTATTTTTCTTTTTTTTTCCCATGTAATTTCATCAGAATTGCTATAGGCAACTTGAAGACTTATCTTTTCAACAATTTTTCTTTTAATTCTGGAAGTTGTAAAATACCCACATTTGTAATTCTCTGTATTATTATCCTGTTAACTACTTATAACCTTATTTTACAGATCAGAGATAAAAACCCCCTTCATTTCATTTCATTATTAAAATGTAATAATCCAAATTAACTGGGAATTATGAGGCAGGAGTATATGAATGAAACATTTTTTAGGGCTGAATTGTAGATGAGTGCAAAAACCCCACCTAAATAACATATAGACTTGCTATAATTAGCCATCCCCCAAGGCTTTATATTTTTATGTTGCTATATTGTCATTTGCATCTGTAAAAATGGTGTCTTAGAAGAAAATACCAGTGTGGGAATGACAAGATATTTTCTCAGATTTAGAAATTCTGAAGATTACATTCAACACCTCAAAATTATTTCTCTTTCCCATAAAGGGGATTGAGTTCCATGTAGAGAAATAACCATTCTACAATGGAAGCAGAACCTCACAAAGCTCTGATCTGAGTGCCAGGCTGGCTGGCGTTTTGCATACACTTGAGGTTTTTTAATGGAAAAAAAGTTCCTTCTCTGAACTACCTAATTTCCTTAGATTCCATCCCAAACACGTCACAGACAATCTAATTTCTCCACTGTTTATTCTGAAGGTGGCTTCTTTTAGTGTACCATGCTAAAATTGTATTCCATTACTCCAACAAACAGAGTACATATCCAAAACATAATACATCTCCTATCCTTTACACAGGTCCTATTCTACATGGCAATATGCACTTTTAAGAACATAAAAATGTGCTTTGATATCAGTATTTAGTTAGTAGCCTTGGGTTTTTGCAATGCTCTCTCTTCAACTGCCTATCAGAGATATCATACCAAGTAATATATTTTAACAAAAATTCGGATTGTTCACCAAAAGGTTACAGGTTACATCAACTTTTCAGACTTTTTGGGGCAACAATTACATCTCTTGTTCTATTTCCAGGTGAATAACTGATAATGTAAAGTAATTTCAATATTTTATCTACTTCCTTTGGAAACAGCTTTGTTAACAGTCTGTTACAAAATAGTGTATTAATCTTAATATCTGTTGGGGTCAGGACCTCTTGGTACAAGCATGTGTAAAGTTCAGTCATATGAACTTTATCATCTCTACTTGCATGGGTTGTGTCTCTTTCCTTGCTGGGATGATTTTATTGTTTATTCATACATTTATCCATACAATCCATTGTACAAAAAAATTGATGTAAAACTTCCCTTCTCCCCCTGTTCTGTAACATGAGATCAACAATCTGCTCCCTCTCTGAACCTGCAAGTTAAAATTTGAGGTAAAATTAACCCTTTTGTGTTTCTCCATTTCTAGTAGAGAAATTCCTTGCCTCTTCTACTGTAAACACCAACTCTCACTTTCCATCTAAAAACGTTTTCCAAGGCTCTTCCTTCATGTCATCTCTTTTAAACTTGAAGGTGTCATCTCTCCTTGTCACTCCTCGATCTGTTGGAAATGATAGTCCATGTTACTGGTCATTTCATGGATCTCTGGTAGTTTTGGATGAGATATTTTTAGATTCACAGCCTTCTCAGATATTGCTGTGTTAATAAGGACTTTATCTGTGGCCAATGAGAAACTTTCCATAGCTCTACTCTAATTTTTTACAAATTTCTGCTCTTTCTTTAAATTACCTCAGTCATTTCATTTTTGTGTCTGTGAGCAATTTAATTTTTTTCTGTCTTAGTCTAATGGAAACTGTCATTTCCATTTTCCCTTCTTCATCTTATGCCAACATTGCTGTCTACTCACAGATCAGCAGCGTTCTGGGGTTTTTTGTTGGTAGTGGTGAAGTTTTGGGGGTTTTTTTGCAGGGGATTTTTTTTCATCTAGTGTAAGAGAAAAGACAAATAGGGCTCACATAAATTCTATTGCCCTGTTAAAGTAGTGTGGATGTACACCGTGTTCCAGGGCATGGCAGGAGTAAAACAAGAGACAAATTTCTACTGATAGTTGTATACCCTCATGCCAAGAAGAAAATTGTAAACATTGTTTCTCTTGATTTCTTTACTAAGTTGTATGTGTGATTTTTTGAGCCACTTTAGACTTTATAATGGATTTATCAAGTTAACTGCATTCCACACTAAAAATGTAGTTACGCAGTTTTTCTTTGCATAAATTTTTACCACTCCTACTGTCTTTCATTCCAAGATCCTCCCTGGCTTTCGTAGGATTTGTGCTGACTGGCAGGTGCCTACTGATTTGATTTTCCATTATATCCACCTCTGTATTCTTTGCTTTAAAAGAATAGGCACAGCAGACAAACGGAGTGTGGTTTATTATTCTTGCGTGTATCTATTATAAAACTCAAGGCGTGATAATTCACCAAGATCACTGTCAAAGTCAGTGATGATGTAAGGAATTTATCTTTTATTTCTCAGTGCTTGGGATAGCCATTCTTGCTGGTGAAAGATGCAATCAGGAATATTCTGTATTACTGTAATTTCCGGTACATCTGTTATGCTTATCTTCACAGAAGCTGGAAGGAGATTTTTCATTGTGTCTGTTTTATGTGTTTTCATGGCTTATATCTTGATGCCAGAGCAGAGCAGATTCTCTGTAGTTTATATTGTGCTCCGTTTATATCTGACTGGTAAAAAGCAGAGTTACTCTGACTGTATGGCTTATTGAGACAGAAGATTTTCAGTCGGGGCCTGAGACACACTGAATCTCTGAAATTTCAAAGTAGATGGTACAATAAAAACTGGGAGAAAACCCATGTCAAGCTGGAATAAAAAAGACTGTGAAGAGAGGTTGGGTTGTTGAGCTGTGTAATTAAGCAGTATCTTACGGCTGCTGTGTGATGCTGAGGTTCTGGACACAGGAGTAACGTGTTACAGTGTGTGTCACTGGTTCTTTGGTAAATGCCCCTTTGCATGTTTTACTACATTGCATGTTCATGGAAATATGAGATGGTTATCAATTTTTTTTTTATTCCTGTAAAGATTTGAACAGAAATCCTCCGCTAATGAGGACAGATAGGAGTGCATCCCTCATTGGTAGATAGACATGTTTTTTATTTCCACTAAGACAAGATAGATGGGATGCTAAACTCCCAAAAAAATCTGCGAACTGAACTGTAACTCTTGAGGACTTTTTTTGCTGAAGATTTCAATGCTAACAAGACCACTAAACTGAACTGCTCATTTTAATTGTGGGAAAATAATGTTACTTAAACATAATGCAGGATGTGTGTAAGGGACACAGTCTTTATGATATTTTCAACAGGCTTATGGCACATGCTTTTTCCTAAAAGATATTTGAGGTATGTTCCCTAACTGAAAGGAGAAGCTGCTTAGATAAACGAATTTTCAATTATAACAGGAAGCCTACATCCTCAAAGTCCAATTTACATCTAAAGAGACAGTCAAAGAGTTCCTCTTAGACTGTCAGTTCAGCTAACAATCAGTTTAAAAACTAAAGCCTCAGCATAGTGTATAGACTGAAATGAAGCTGCAGTAGATGTACAACTTTCAAAAAGCCAGTGGGAAAAAACCCAAGAGATATGTAAAATTAAATATAAGTAAAAATAGTTACGAAAAAAAGAAAAAAAAGCTTAACTTTTGTTGTTTGCTACTTTCTTTTTCTGATATTACCTCAGAGCTTTATATACCCACGAAGATGATTAAATGGTATCACTTTGCGTAAGTATTTAGACCCAAAGAGCTCTTAGTTAAATATTTTTACAATCAATAGATTGTTTTGCCAAACCATAATTTTGGCCAAACCATAATCCAACACTGTGATTTAGTGAAGTTCAGTGAAAGGTGCTAAAGGATTTGTGAGTGTTGCAAGGTGCTACCTAGACAATATATCCCAAGGGACCAAGACTGAAGAAGGACTCCTGTCCTGACACATTCTCACAGAACTCTTCTGGAGCACCTGCATTGCACCAGGGAGATGGCAAAGCTTTGCCCCAGTTTCTCTCCCAAACCTCTGCAATTCACAAATGTTCATAATTAAAATTACTTTAAAATGAAGGTCCTTGTTCTGGGTCACAATAATTACCATGGTGTTTTAGGGAATATAACTATGTATAATTTCCAAACTCACTTTGAGAATTTGAACTCTGTTCTTGTAACTGTGTCAGACTGCAAACTCCATTTGTACTCCACTTTCTACCTCTATATTGGGGAAAAAAGCTAACAAAGGATAGTCAAGCTTTGATTCAGCTTATCTATGTGAAAGTATTTTTGAACAATTTTGAGTGATCTTTGATCATCTGAGAAAGATATTAGACATCATGTGATGAAAGTGCATGAAAGTTGTAAAAGACCTTTTCAAATCTAGTGTTTTTTAGAGGGAGAGTAGATGAGGCAGATTTTGTTGAGGGGTAAAAATTCATGTCAGAGATGTAAGGAAGAACTGTGCATTACTCACAGAGGAAAGGAAAAATTGATTGTTGAAGAAATAATTTTTCACCTTGTTTCAATTTTTTTTTTTTAAAATATTTGATGAGATCCCTAGAGACAGGATAAAAGTGTATTGGAGGTTTTTACCAGTGGCACATACTACACGCTGTAACTGTTGTATAATCCAGAGGAGGTTAATTGGAAACCAAAATGTTGGTCAAACGAGTGCTCTGGAAAATGATGGGGTTTTAGCATTTGAGGCATCTGGGAGAATTTGCATTGGTCTTAAGGCCTAGGAAACTAGGCTGTGGGAGATCTTACCTCTCATTATTAATGCTCACTGTCTGGAGAATGTTATAACCTGAGATAGCATTTGGAGACTGGAAACCAGTTTTACATTTTAACGATGTTGTTTTGGTAAGTAAGCCTGAAATAACAGCTTAAGGTGTGATCAGCAAAGGAACTTTACCAAAACTGTGATTATTGCCTGATTGATTGAAACTGTTGGCTATAAAAGTCAACCAAATGAAAGAGGAAGATGAAATATTCTTTTAAGTTAGCTTGTGTTTCAGAACATGTGCTTATAACATCAACAGTTTCTAAAAGAACTTATTGTTCACAATGTGGTTTCCTAGGATGTTAGGAGAAAACAGCCTTCAGGCTACTCCAACAGATCCTCAAGCAGTTACTATAGGATTTGGTTCTGCCTAGCTGTTTTTATCCTCTCTTAAATATAATCCTGATAGAACTTGCACTAAAAATCAATGGAGGAATTTCAGAGAGATTCAGGAGGATTATTTGTTGATTCCTTTCCAGAGGGAAAACTTTAGGAAAGAGATACAAACCCTTGACTTACAAGCTATGGTACTCCTCTTTGCATATTTTCCTGTAGAACCAGTGGTTATTTTCTAGAACTGCAAGACTAAATCTCCTGGATTCCCTAAGCAGTGTTTCCTTATACTTTCTACAAGAACTAACCAGAGATGTTTAGGAGCTCTGTTTTGCTGCAGTGCTGCAGCACGGTGTTTTCAGCTCAGCCCATACTGTAGTTTGCATTCTGATTTCCTAGCCTATACCTTGGTGTTTCTGGCCCAGCATATCAAATTTCATAGCTCCTCCCATAACAGCAAGATGAGATAAAGGGTTGCTTTTCTCTTTCTTAAAAGTAAAATAGAGCATACCAAGGGAAGATGACTTCATTAACATCGCTCTCATCTTGTTTCAGGCTATCTGACTTATAATCAGTGTTTCCCTTTCCATTATTTCTCTAATCTTCCATACACTTCTGGACAACTCAGTCTAAACTGCTGGTGTTCTGGAGTTACAGAATTACTGACATTTTAGACTTCAGGAGCAGTCTGTGATGGAGCAAGTAGCCACATTCTGGGAAACAGTTGTAGAGCTGTTACTGATCAGTAACTGATCAGTTACTTTGTTACATAAAATACTGTGTAGTTGGAAATGACTAGCGATATCCAATGATCAGTAATTAGCAGTACCTGTTTAACAGGATGGGGGGACAATGTGATGGAAAAGCTCATGGGAGGATATAAAGACAGGATGCTGGCTTACTCATTACTTCCTCTTCTATGGCAAGCAGCACAGGGAGAAGGGGAATGAGGGGTTGCAGTCAGTCCATAACAGTTCCCCATTCTAGCTCCTTCGTCCTCACACTTTTTCTGTGCTCCCGTGTAGATCTCCTTCCCATGATCTGCACCTCCAGCTTGGTCTCTCCACAGGCTGAAACTTCCTTCAGGAAATATCCTCCTGCTCAGGTATAGGGTCCTGCAGCCACCCACTGCTGCCAAAACCTTGTCACTTAAACCAAGCACAGGTGGAAATAAAAACCTGGGTAAATACTCAGTCACTGAATCCTAAAACCTCAGAGACAATAGCCATATAATCTTTTGTGCTGTGTCACCAAGCATTTACCTTGAAACTAGATATATTCTTGAGCTTACTAGTGCAGTTGAAGGAGTCCAGGTTTCATGGTACATGAAAATCTTATTAGTATCCAGCTTCAGAGTATTTGCAGTTGTTTCACACTCATTTGTTCTAATATTATTCTTTGGCTCACACAGCATTATTTGCAGTTCTCAAGTTGCATTTTTGATATATTTGCTGACAAGAGCCATGTACTTTCTTGGTATTGCCTTAACGGAGCTAAACAAGTTCAGGTCATCCTGGGAATTTTTGTCTTCCTCTATTCCAATTTCAGTTCATCTTTGTCAAACATGACTGAGTAGAATTTTGCATTCTGTCGTTGAGTGTTTCTGCCTGATACCAAGGAGTCAGAGTTTCAAACTTTCTCTAAAGCATTTTGGGTATCTTCTGTAATGGTCACTTCAGATCAGTAGCTGATGGCCATTTTATGATGAAGTAATACATGCAGGATTTTACTTTCTCTGTCACTTTAAAAAAAGGGGATCCTTTGTCCACCTCACCTTTCCTGTTGTTAGGTTATTTACACTACTACTGCTTATTGCATCAAAATATTTTATAAAAGCCTTATTATTTTGGTATTAATATTTGGTACAAGGTATCGTCTCAGTATTCATGTGAAGAGCTGTGAAGGAAGAGGAGAGAGAAATTTGTCTATTAAAAGAGCTAAGACAATTGTTTGAAAAAATTGTGATGGAGAAGTAAGGAGAAGCATAAATATAACTAAACATCTCTGATAAGGCCGCCTGTTAAATTAGTATATCTGCATGAGAAGGAAGTTTCAGAAGCTCAAATAGTTGGTTAATCTAGGTCTTAAATGAGTGCAAGATTTCCAAGTGTACCATAAAGAAGTATTATTTTCCTGGTTAAATGTCTTAATGCTGCTAATAAAAACAATTAAGTAAAGCAACACATACCCCCTTCCTCACATAGTGAATTCTTGAATGACCTTCATAGGCTCCAGTAAAACATCTGATCATTTTTCCTGCCTGACAAGAAGGGAACCGTAAGAACAAAGAGAGGGTTGCTTCCACTCACAGATCTCAGAAACATTCTGGCATGTTGTTATTGTTATAAACTTGGCTTTCAACTACCAAGATGATAACCATGGAGTGGCAGTCACATATACTGCTTTCATCTTTTTTAAAACCCCAAAGTTGTTCCTCTTTCTTTTTTTTTGTATCTCCATGGCAACAGCCATTAATGAAGTTGCCGCAGGTGTTTTTATGCCAAAACTTCTTAGATTTGTTAGTTGACCAAATCCATGCACCTGTAGCCTTTTCATTAACACTTAACTTACTCCTATTTTCTCTCCAACATGCAATTAATTGGGTATTTGAAGCAAATACATGGGCTACCACCCAAATCTCAATGCACCTAACTATGCCTGAACAATGTGTTTATAACCTATTTAATGTAGTAAGAGTTTGTGGAGAGTATATCGTGTGAACCTCATGCAGTACACAAGTTCCTTCCATTCAATTAAGTTTCTCTTTAAATTCGTGATTTATAGTTTCTGTCGCTTAGTTCTCAAAATTGTAAAATGAGGATGACAATAATTTATGTAACCTCTGCTGAATATAGCTCAAGCCTTGTGTATTTTAAGCTTTGGTTGTTGATGAGTATAGGAATTTACTTTTCATGCAGAAAAGCAGAGGCATAAAGCTGAATGGTTTTAGTGCTTTTCAAATCTGAATGCCTCATCATCTTTGGATATGCATTTTGTGTTACGCACTAGGAGTGATTTTGATAGCAAAGCTTTAATGTACATCATAAAGCTCCCATGGCAGCTCTTTTGCAATATTTTGTTTTGCTTTTTTCACCCCACATATTTTCTGCCCAGATGATTTAGGATTTCTCAGATCACAAGGGCCACATTCTGAGTGAAATTGTTTTTTCTCAAGAAATATTCTTTCTGAAGGAACAGAGAGCTATAATTATCTCAGAGCTGAGAAAAGCTCCAAGTTGCAGAGACATATTGATTGAGATTTATTACTTTGAGGTTTTGTATGAGACGTATAGTGACTAGGAAGAGCTTATTAACAGAAGCAGTGATTATACCACCATGAAAATGTTTGTCTTGGCATGTGACTTCTGATAGTGCTAGCTCAGATGCCTTAACTTCTTCCACTAATTTTCAGCTAGATATTATAGGGGACAGTCTCTGCCACCAAATAAAGTTAAGGATCAGACTTGTTTTAGTGTAGAATAGATACCACTTTCTCTGAAAGCAGTGTTTAGTTCTGCTGACTTATAAACAAGCACCAGTGGTACCAAACATTTTTTGAATACTTTTTTGATGTAATTAACTTTGTGTAACTTGGCTCATCTTTCAGAACTAAGCAGAATTGACTAGGTTTGCATGCATTTTGTACTTAAACTTTTCATAGTTTAAGTTTAAACCGGCACAATGGTTTAGCTCGTGTGTTTCTTACCATTCAGAGCACAGATCTCAGTATCAAAATGCTGGTTGTGAGTTGTGAGAAATTTATAGGAAGACATGAGAAAAAATAATATCTCCACCTATTATACATACAAAATTGCCGGTGTACCAATGAATGTGTCCAAACAATCAAATAATTGGGTGATTTTAAAGTTCAGTTGACAGCTGCTTTCATTCCTCTTTCAGTGCTTTTGAATTACTAATGGTACAGTCTGGTGACAGCAGTAGAGTTACACTCCAGGTGGCCTAAAATTAGGTAAAGAAGATCTTTCATTAAAGCCTGAGAACTGAGAAGAGGAAGTGGCTGTGTTGCTGGTTCTGCCCTAAAACATGCTGTTTTACCAGTGTCTGTTTTGATTTGGGTCCAAGCATCTGTACCTGGGAAAGACCACGGTCATCAGTCCAAGCTGTTACGGGCAGTATTAGTGAGGAGCCAGAACAAAAGGGTTGTGATGGATAACATAAGACCCATTCACAGGAAATTAGATTTTTTAAGTGCCTAAGAGAAACATTACAGAACTCAAGCACCAGTAAATAGCTGCTTTCTCCATCCTTTACCCTGGAAGAGGCAGCACTAATGTTCCTACAAGCCAGAAGGAATGTTGTTTTAATAATTGAAACTGCACACTTGATCTTGCCACACATCTTCTGTTTCATTAGACTTAAAGGAAGTTGTGATTCCTAAGTGATTATTCTTCACAGAGGCACAGAAATACATACTGAAGAAAATAGTGTATAGACTTTCGAAATGTAGCTACCAAAATGCATCTTTCAGTCTTCATTTGGGTCGTTAACAATTTTTTTTTCTGATGCTGATTAGGAAGACACCCAAAATGAGAAGGAAAACTAGAAATACTTCAATTTCCAAGGCAGCTCTTAGTAACAGGATCTTTAAGTTAGATTAGGCTCAAGTAATAAATTACCTGATGTAGGTGATGATTTATGTGATTCATAGTTCTGTGTTTTTGTAAACTTAGGAGCCTTGGTATCTTCTTTAAACTTATGGTATATGCTATTATATTGCTTTCTTCACTTCATAAAACGTTCTTGATAAATATTTACTAATTACAGCCTACTGGAATACTAAACAGCCAAAACCATCCATTATCCAAGTATGTGAAGGTGAAGAAGATGGAAGAAGCCCATCCTCAGCAACTTGTGTATGTGTTTTGCTGGGAGCTCACTCACAGCACTGTACCAGCCTCTTCTGAAGCAAGATCAGTGGTATGATTTATTAGTCAGTCTTAATCAGCAGCTATGCTAACATAGATGGAGGCACAAGTCCTGCTTCAAAGATATAACAGAAGTCACACTTAAGCCAACTGAAGATCCTTGATAGACTTTACTTAGAGAAAAGAAGAGATTTATGATTTATGGGGGTCATTTGCTGTTCATAGGGAATTGTCACTTCTCATAGAAACAAAGGTGGTGAGGCTGTCAGGTGGTCATTTATTTTGGTGCCTAGTCTAAGGCAACTGAACAACTAAAGCCATGTTGAGTCCACAATGTGCCTAAGAAATCTAACTGATTATATTAGAATGATTACAAAAAATTCCCAACCCTTACTATAAATCTTTTGTGAAATTTAAGGTTATTACATGCTGTTGTGACCCAACAGGCATTAGGAGATACTTCTGGTTTTTATGACAACTTTGCACAGAGTGAAGATTTTTATATTGTTTCCCTTCAGTCTTATCCTCCTTAGAGGAAAGAAACCCCTGCTTTTCCAAGTTCATTCTATCAGAGTCCCTTTGACTCCTGATACTCATTGTGAACTCACTTTTAGAGGTCTGTATCCCTGAAAAACTGTTCCCTGACACTGCTCTAAAGCCATACTTGAAGTTTTACTAGTTTTGCCAAGTCATTCTTTCTTCAGGGAGCACTTTGTTCTTGTCTCAACTGACTTGTATTCTTTTTTTTTTCTGACTTGTCAAATCTCTTTGAATTCTAATCCTGTCTCCAGTGTGCTCCCAGTTCTTCCCAAACAATTCCTAGAACAGTTATTAGAATCTTACGATCTGTGAGGGTATTTCATGTAACTTGCTGGTGTTAGGATGTGATTTTCAGGGGTAGATTATGGCCAGAAAAGCCTTCTAATCATAGTAAGATCAGCTGTTTATGCCATATAGAAAGTTATGATTTTCCTCCTTTTTTGAGTATCATCAATAAACTCAGCTCAAAAGTATTTACCATATTAATGATGTATTATGAATATTTGGCCTTCTTTTCTTTGCAGTCTTTCTTCATCAGCGTTTTTCAGCAGAAGTGCTTAAACAAAATGTCTGCATAATTATTTACACAAAAATGCAGATGATTTATCTTGTAAATGCTATTAAATGACTTGCAAAACTGTCTTTCTGGTTATCATGTTTGAACAGCTAAAGCAAAATGTCTACTATGAAAATGTTATTTTATGCATCTTGGAATGTGCTTTTTACTTCCTTTTTTATCCACTGCTCAAGCGTGATATAATACAGTGTCAACTCTCTAATGTAATTGCATTTTAGCAACCAAATCCAAACTAGCATAGCCTTGGTAACTTCATTCTAACTGCAGTAGTTCATATCTGCCCAGCGCCTGCACATTTTTTATGCAACTTCTAATAGTTATGAGTGATTTCAGTCATTTGCATTACACAGACAAGGATATGTAATAGTGATACCCAGGTGATGCTAATCTACTAAGTCAGTGAAGATGACTCACTCTCCAGGAACTTTTATGTGTAATGAGATGTGATAGTCAATCAGAACAAAGGTCACTTCCATGTGCTCTTCCATACAGTTTCTGTCTACATAATTCAGTTTTAGGAATTGCTTCAAATCCACCTGTTCTTGGAGGCTATATTGCTTGCTGGAAAATGATACAATTTTATCTGCCATCAGTATTATAAATTTATGATTGCTGATGAATCATTGTTCCTCAATATTTGACATTTTAATCAAATGTTCCCTGGGGCATATTTTCATTTCAGATCATTAGTGTGATTCTTATTGGCGTACAGAAAGAAATGTTATGGAAAACACCCAAGAGCGATCTCAAAGGCAAAATTTTTTCTATAGAGGGTTCAAAGTCTATCAGAGTCCCATTTTGACATTTTTAATGAAATAATTTAGACTAATTTGATATTCTGACTGTGAAAAGAAGCTGTGTTTTAGGTAAGCATGGAGGATCTTCCAGGATTACATGGGCCTTTCAATTTTAAGTAGTCCAGTACTTCTAATATATGCATGTGGCATGTAAGTTTTTTCTTTCTCTTGCTTTTGGTTGCAACACTTAACAAAGGGGAAAAAAGGTAAAATGTTTTCTTGCTGTGTTTCTTTTTGCACAGTAGATGTTACTGGGAAAAACACAGCTGCAGGCAGTTTTGAATATTGGAATGCAGCTTTCATAAGGGAGATTCAGACTGGAAATTTCTCTGTTCTCAAAACACAGTGTATATTCCAAACAGCCAGCAATAAAGGAAGAGCAGGATAGCCTTCCAGATACCTCAACAAATATGCCCCTGGATTTGCTATCTGGAAGGAACTAACAGTAAATACTGTAAAGAACATTTCAATAAGACCAAAATCTGTGGCAGCAGATTTCAATGTCTTTCTGAAGAAATATGGATAGATAAATAGTAATGCTCAGTTGACCAGGAAGAGGTTAGAGAATAACATGACTAACTGGCCTAAATTTCCAGAATATGTTTCCTGATGTCTTTCCATTCTTAAGGTCAAAAGGAAGGTGAGATCTCATTACCAACCCAGACCTTAATCCTGAAAGGCAATGTGCATTCTGCCTCCAATCCAGCAAGATAATATTTCTGCCTTATATGAGACTGAATTTATGAAATTCAAGTATTTGTTTACTTGTTCGAGAAGAAAGTATGATCTCATTCTCCCCATCCTTGACATCATTTTCACTGAGTTTATCATGAGAGGTCTGAGTAATAATTCAGCGTTGCTTTTAGCATATATATACACACATCTTCTTTGAGTTTTTACAACATCATTAGGTTGATAGTTCCATTAAATCAGTTGAAACATTCTTCAGTTAAATAATTCCGATATACAAAATGATAATTATCTTCATAGGGTTTAATTCAGAACTGATTTTTCATTCAGACTATTTCCATGAAGGCACAGGACTGCTGCTCCTTTACTTTCTATCTTTTCTGTGTCCACTTCTGTCAAAATTTTTCAAATTTATCCTGAAGTGCCCTAGGATGGTCTGGCTCTTTTGATTGAGAAGAACCACAACAACCTGGTAAAGAACCTTGAGCTATGTTTGTGAAGAGTGTAAATGTGCTCTGATGGACCATAATGCTAAAGAGTAATACTTTGATGTATCTTTTTCAAAGTGGAAGCAACTGCCAAATTCATTCATCCATTTATTCATTCATTCATTTATTCATTCATTCATTTTTTCATTCATTCATTTCCCTGCTGTTGCTGCTGTTGACTTTATAATCCTGGAATTACTGCTTTTGTTTTTGAGACAACATCATAAGGGAAGGAGCCGTGTGTGCTACTTGCAGGTTTTGATTTATTCTTGAATAGTTCTTCATTAAGGTCATAGCATTGCTGCAGACTTCACACTATGAGAGATTTCAACAAATCCTAACAATATTTCAGAAGATTGTATTAGACTTGGGCTTCTGCTGTAACAAGTCTCAAATGTGCCATCCAAGAGGTGGAATCTCCATCTCTAAGATAAGCTTGTACACAATTTTCTTTCACCTTATTATTTTGAAATAATTACTGGCATTATTTTGAAATACAGTATTGTCAGTTGGAACCACCTCTTAAAGAATGCAGCAGAGCCCTTTTAGACACACATTGTGCAGTGAAGACAATTTTAATTAAGCAGTTCTAAGAATTTCATGTATTCTGCTGTAATGAGCCCTGCAGCATATAAGTGAAATGATAAAGTTTTTGCAATTCTGAAAAAGCTCACAGTCTAGAAGCTACGAACTAGTAATCTGAGAGAATAAAATAACATATTTTTTCCTATTGTTACAAATTCCCTTAGTGTGTATTATATCCTAAAGACGGTTTAGAAAAGGTTTTGATGCAAGTGACGCAACATCTTGTTTAGTAGCATCATTATCTGAGGAGGTGAGATGAAAATAGCAAATGCCAAATGTGATACCTTAGTTCCACAAATTTGTATAAGGAGTGTTTAGCAACTACAAGAAATAAATCTTTGACAAAGTCTCTGTTGATTAATTCACCAGCTATTTAAAAAAATATTTTAAAGGACATATAAAAAAATACACATAGAAAAATAGCATTGCAGCTTAGACATGCACCAGCAAAAAATTTAAAAATAAGTTTTTTTTCTTTTATATACCTGTCTTACAGTCATAATTAAAAGGCAAAAGTTCTTCTGAACAGAGTGGTTTCAAAAAATGGTTGACTCAGAACTGAGGAGCAATTAGAAATGAATTTTCTCTATAGAAATGTAAACACCTGTTTATTTCAGTGCAAGTATTTTCCATCTGCTAATCAAATCATAGAACTCCTCCAAGAACGTTGAGTCCAACCAGCACTGCCAAGTCCAGTGCTAAACTGTGTCCCTAAGAGCCATGTTCATACGTCCTAAATCCCTCCAGGGATGTGATTCCACCACTCCCCTGGGCAGACAGTTTCAATATTTGACAACGCTTTTAGTAAAGAAATTAGCACATATTTATTTTAAATTTATCAGACAGTGGTCCTGTCTGACAAAAGAACCTGTAACAACCCCGGTATCAGCAGGACCCTAAAGGCTTAATCACTTCCGGCTACAGCTTTGCCAGCAGGAGAGATTGTTATCCACTGCTTGCTTACATTTTTCATTCTGGGGTGGTCTTTGTCCTCTCACATCTATTAGCTCAGTCTCAGAAATAAACCACACTAGTATAAACAGTTTCAATAGTATTTTGTTCGCATGTCTAAGGATATGTATGTGTTGAGTAATGAGGTTTTATTTCTGAATTAACTGCCATAATGGTTGTGTCACTGGCTACTCAAGGAGAGAAAGAAAATGGTAGATGCTAATTTGCAGTATATTGCACCCTGAAAAATAGCCAGGTTTGATCTCAAGAACACATTAAGCAATACTGTAACAAAGTGCTGTAATAAATTGCTTATTGATTCTGGGATACTGAACAATGGGTCATCAGGTTGCTTTCTCAATGCTCTTTGTCCTGTTCCCTCTTTTTTTTTTTTTTTTTTTTTTTTTTTTTTTTTTTAGATAGCAATAATAAAGGTTCTATAGATTGCAAAAACAGTATTAAAGAGTCTAAAGGTCTTCTAAAAATGATTTATTATAAATAGAAATGACTCTTTGAAAAAAATTCGTTAAATCGCTGAAACAAAAGCAATACCAAACACCTACAGATTTTTTTTTAAAAAAGCTTAATTAGCTGGCACTAATATAGCCATAATTAATCATTTATACCAAACAGTCACCAAAAAGATTGCTGATGGATTATTAGGTATCTTTTTTTCTCAGTCAGTCCAAGCACTTTTATTAGGAGGATGGATCTCAAAGAAAAATCTTCCCCATGGCCCTCTTCCTGAGCCTCAGTAATTTGCTGAAATTTCAGAGCACAGATTTTCTTTGCAGGTAATTGCAGACAGAATGCTAAAAGCCTCTGCGTCATTGTCTAGTGGAGTGCAGCCACTCAAATCGGTTTGATTGTCCAGAGTGACAATACCCCCAAATCTCTTTTCCCCAAGCCTAAGTGATCTGAAAGAAAAACGAAGAATGAGAGCGCTGCTGTACTTTTCTGAGCTGGCTAATAAATCTCCTTGTGACACAGGTCATCCAAACAGGCATTTTCCAAGAGATTTCTGTCCTGCTCACAGGATCAGGCTCTCATGCAAACATTCCTGGTGTAACAGCCTACGTTTGGTGTAACAGCATCAATTTAAAAATCCCACTTATATATAGAAAGATTGGCTTGTTTTCCTAAAAATAAATTTTTTTCTCTTCTAGTATGTTTATTCTGTGGTTTTTATTACTGTTTTTTATTGGGTTTTTTTCGCATTTCGGAGGACACCAAAACCAGTAGAGATATTTGATTTCTTGATGTACATGTAAGTCACAAAAATTATCATTAAATACTTATATCAGTAATAATATCTGAAATTATTACTGTTCATTTTTAAAGAAATCTGTTTCTTTTTCTGTATCCCCAGTGTCCTAATTCTATAGGCAAAAAACATTTTGTTCTTTATCCCCTAGCAGACCTTTGAAAACTGTTGAATTAGGCATTTTTTTAGAAAATACCAGCTCATGGTTTGTGCCTGTTATAATTTTTTTTTATACCTTATATAATTTTTTTCTCTTTTCAAAAGAAATACTTAAGAGGGTAATTTTCTTTAAAAGTAGATAAATCCAGACTAGAGAAGCTGTTCTCTTGAAGGCTCTTACCAAAAGAGACAGAAAGCTTTGCAAAAATGCCATAATTGGGAATTTGCTGTCTAGCCCGATATTATTCTAAATTGGTGGGAAGGAATTCTGATTAATTATGGATTTCTCTTTTAAATTCTTAGTGTCTGTAAATAAAATTATATTAATTGGATGTACATGGACTTTTGAGAAGGATTTAAAATACAGTCCTTCCCTTCGTACTTCTTCTTTCACAGAATTGCTTTCATTATTCTTAATTCCTATTAGATAAAGTGAGAGTTATTGGTCTTTCTGTAAGTATTGGTACTGCTCTGTATTAAAAATTCAGAAAAATGTAATTTTGTCAATACGTGTTCAAGACTAGAAATAGAAAGATACATTCTATGCAAATACTTTTCCACTCTGTTATTGTTTTAATTCTGCTTCCCAGTCTTTAATAATTGATACTAGTTCTAGTGTTTCTCTTCCAAAGCTGTCTCTGTAAATTTTTACAAACTACCTACTCTATTCATAGCTCATTCCCTGTACTTTGCTTTGCCAAGTCACTGCTTTCTAGTTTAGCTCATTTCTCAAAACCACTTCTCATCTATTTTACTTCATTTAAATAGATCAACAATATGTGTTATTTTATCAGTTATTTTATTGTGTCACAAAGTGGAAAACTTTGAGAACGTCTCTATTACTGTTTTGTATTTGGACTGTTCAGTGCTTATGGGCTTTTCTAGTTGCAGAACTTTCACACAGGAATTCATGTATTCCGTGCTCTACACTAACCATGGTTTGATGAATGACTGGTAGTAGAGAACACCAAAGCAAATGGCTTCTAATCATGTATTAATCTTTTTGAATGTGGATTCTCTTCAACAGAATTCAGGATTTTTTTTCCATTGAGTTAAAATCCCACCATATTCTGTGTAAAACAAGACCTACAGTGAACTATCTTCTGTATTCAGATATTCCTTGAAGTTAAATTCCACAAGCAGAAAGGACTAAAAATTGAACAGCTTACTGCTACTCATATCTTTCTTCCATAGGTTTTGACCACCTAGCTGTTAGGCATTGTGTAACCTTCTCAGAAGTAATGTGCTTTTTACTGCATGAAAATCTAAGGGACATAGAAATGGAGTACTTCTGCTGAAATTACCGTAGACCAGAAAAACTGAGAGTTTTATTCAAACATAATTGGAGAATTACATGCCAAGGGCTGTAAGATTATTCTTTCTATTTTGTTATTTTTAAGAAATTGCTACAGATTTGCATATCTACTTATAATATTAATTTGGTCATATCTTAATTAGTGTATTAATTAAAAATTAATAAAATATATGTAGTAATTTCCAGATTTTTCTCAGTATGACATGAGGTTTTTTTCTGAGAATTTATATAACTATATATATTTATCCATATATGAATGTGATTATATCTCTATCTGATCACCTGATTTTAAATTGAGCAACAAATACCATTAAATTTTGCAGATATAATTTTAGACAGGAAGGCTCCTGTCTCTGGCAGCTGACATTAGACAACTGTGCTGCATGGGTTTGTGCATGCATATGTAAGAATCCATAATAAATGTTGTTGTTTCTTTCCTTTATTGTTTTTGCTTTATTTACATTGTCTGGGACTTACTGGGAAGTCTCTATATCTCATACTTTAAAGGGTTGATTGTGGCAATTAGTTTGAAGGGATTTGTTGTAAGCACCCTGAAGAAATAATCTGAAATTGTTTCTTTAAAACACAGCTTCTTTGTGTTCCACTGGGAAAGAAATTATTTGAACAAATCTTGAGAAACTAAAAAGGAATTTCAGTTTATTCTTGGCAACAGTTTCCAGATTCCCAAGATGGCCAATATCCATGTGTGGATGGGCTATTGGAAGATAGGAGAGCAGCTTGAGGACAACTGCCAAACTATAATAATAAAAACGTCCAAGATACTTTATTTAATTACAGTCAAGATTGGAAGTGGTTTGGAAAAGAAAACTGAAAAAAAACCCAACTACCTATCAGAGCCTTCTGTAAACAATATAGCAAGTGGATTTGTGTGCTTTCAGGCCTGATAGAAACCAGTATCCAGTAGGGCAATTTATTCTAGTATGGCAAGAGTGTGGTTTGTCAGGATCTCTGGGAAGTCTCTCTGAACTGAACAGATTTGCCCTGTCAGAACTCCCAAATCAATAACCCTTGCTCTAAAGGGACTTTGCAAATAATTACTTTTATTCGTGATAGGACTTTTAGGGCAGATGGTTTCTCTACTGGAAGTTTCCCTCTCCCTGTTTCCTGTGTGGTAGCATTACAGCACTCAGTGGTCTTCCTACTTACTCTTTCTCCCACGTTTATTGACTCATAAATTGATGTTTCTTTGGTCGCTCCTTTTACCACAAATTGCTACATGTTGTCATACATGGTTTATACTAGTTTTGTTGAAAATTTTGAGCACTAATTATAAAAGCATTTAAGAATAAGGAATGAAAAAGACAAAGGGATTTTATGTATAGCAAAGAAGTCACAGCTGACTTGTACCAGGATCTCTCACGATCAAAAGTCAGATATATTTCTTTCTGATTGACACCAAGCAAGCAGGAGAAAAATGAGATACAGCATCCTCTTCAACGAGCTAAATCATAGAATATCCTGAGTTGGAAGGGACCCACAAGGATCATCAAAGTACAGCTTGCTTGGAGATAACCGACTCAAAGCACAAGAATTAGGTCCATGAGAGCTGTGGTCCCAGCACTTGTTCTTCCTGCACAGTTGAAAGTTCTGTCAATGTAGGAATTTGCTTCATGCAGCTCATGACAGAGCCTTGCAAAGGCTCTTTGCCTGAAGTTAAAATCAAGCACTTCTTCCTGTTCAGTAGCTGCCACAAGTTTTCATTTGTTCTTTCTAGTAAGTGTTTCAAGCTTTTGTAAAATATTGTAATTTATAACCATCCTGTATAAGATTATTGCCTAAGGATCAGAGTCAGCTTGGATTTACTGCAGTACGTAAATATAAATTAATGTCCTTGTCCTCTCACACATAGTAGGACCTAAGTGACTGGTAGATAGATAAGGAGTCTTTGATAAAAGCAGAAATATAATGCAAGTAAAATACAAAGCAGTGCATGCCTTAAATGCCCTTATTCATGCCATTCACAGTTCTTTACTTTTCTCTGTGAAAATTCTATCTAGTTGGATCTCAGTGCGCAAATAGAAGAGTTTAAAGGGATGGCAAAAAGAAGAACATGGTTCAGTTTTCATTTCCTTGTGCATGCAGAGATATGGATAGAAGTCTGAAAGTCTTAGCTAGAAATTCACAGAACTGGGTGATGAAAAGCTGAGATCACTAAAAGAACAAAGGAAGACATCAACCTTACATTAAGGTAACTAGTCTAAATTAATGATAGATATTTAAAGTGTGGAAGGTTTCCTCAAGATGAGAAAGGAGTATCACTGCTGGAGGAGCAATATGGAGAGAGAAGTTTAGGAGAGATGTCTATCCATGTTACAGAGCAGCAAGCAGTAATTCCATGTCAGAATGATATGTTTATGTCAAGGCAGGAATTTTATCTTAGTAGCAGATTTTTAACAGAGTGCAGGAGATACTAGAACTAGGAATGTAAATAATACACAATAAGTGAGAACTGAAATACGAAGTTTATATGGAGAAATTGAAGCTCCAGGCAAAAGATACAAAATTGAGCACTAGCAGCTTAAAAACATTTCATACAGAAAACTGCATGTTTTAATAGTTACGAAATCAGGAGGAAGTAATAAAACCCCATTTTTTGCATCACTTTATTTCTTTTATCTTGTGACATGAATTGCCCCAGGGAAGACTTGCTATCAGCATTAGCACACTGCAGTCAGTGTTTGTATGTGTGCTTGTGTGTGCAAGTGTTGGTTCATACAGAAGACTATCTTTAAAAAGCTATCCAAAACCTAAAAGTCTAAACTCTTGTTCAGTAAGTGATATTTATTTTGTGTTTTAGTGTTAGTCCTTCCTAATGTCCTTTGCAATGGTTGACAAAGCACTGGGATGGAAAGTTTCAGTTGAAACTTTTTTCCTGATGTTTTTTGCAAGGGTTTCAAAGTTCCTTTATAAGCCAGATTTCACATCTCCTTGTTCAAGGAACTAACTTTATTAGGATTTTTGGCTGGTGAAATCAAAAGGCCATTTCTCCAATTGTCCTCATAATGCTCTGTGAATTAACCAGCCCTGAAAACATTGTAATCCATAGAAAAGCTAACAGAAATAGATTTTTGAAATTCTTTTTTTTGGTATATTTATTGCATGTGTTAGATAAATCTCATTGTTATGACAGTGTATAATCATCTAACGTTTTTCAGGCTGTTACTAGTTAATCATTTCATGGTTTTGCTATACATTATATCCTTCAGGTGAAATAGAATCAATGCCTTTCAAAACATTCTTGAATAAAAAGGACAATAAATGCAATTTCTAATCTCAGAAAGTAGCTTGGAATACCTCAACTTCTTTCTTTTGCAAGGATTAGCAAGAAAACATTTTTTGTCTTCTTTCAATAACACTGCGCCTTCTCTCCAGCTCTGTGATGTAGATAACAAAATCCCATGTCAGCATTATGTGAACTTGACAGCAAGGTAGGCTCACACTTTCCCAGGTTAGGCATTTATTCTCAATCCCACCCAAATACATCACTACTCCAGGCATTTAGAAAGAATTCGTTTCAGAGACATGCCTCAGCTGCATTAGGGAATAAAACCAATTTTGCAAAGGAAAGGGCTGTTCTTAAGCAGTCAGATGCTGTCATGGGAAACAGTGTAAAGGAAGAGAGGACTAGTTAGGGACCCTCAGCCAGGGATTCAGTTGAGTCTGCTATTGAATCACAGACTTATTTTTCCTAAGAGGAAGAAATTATGATTTTTTTAAAAATTTATTTAAACATTATTTCAAAGTGGTGCAAATGCATCATAGTGTATAATATATTAGCAAATACATGACTCCTGATTCTTATTAAACCTTAAATTGCACATGGAATTGTTGTCAGTTAAGTTCTTATAATTACCATTTAAGAGATTTTTGTTGCTTCAAAGAGACTTCTTTAATTAATACTTTTAGAAGGCCAGTGAAAAAATTACAGTATGTGATCACTGCTCTCCAGACCATTAGTTCTTCAGCCGATCTGAGATTAATTATAATTTCTGAATGTGAATGTAGGCTGTAGGTGGATGAGAAGATTGAGTAGAAGTTCTGCATTTTGTAGCAAATTACACAATGGTCCTTATGGGATGCGATTGACAAGAATAAATTTGTCACTTCTAGCCAGTCTGATTGCAGATCTGTCTTACTTACTAAAATCCATCATGCTTATATGCCAGGTGTTTTTAATTACAGATTCACAGAACCCACAGCCTTGGTGTTGTTAGCACCATGCTCCAACCAACTTAGACTGTCATCTGTTGTGTTCCTAGAAGTGGTTTTCAAGATGGAACTGCACACACGGTTCTAAAAGCTACAAAAGGAGCTGCAACATTCTTAAGGAAACTGGAACTATTTTTAAATAAAACACTGCTCTTACTTTTTTGTTAGTAGGATATACTGCATCTAACTACATCAAATAATTTATAATAACTCAGTTCTGTACAAAGGAAATGTAAACGTAAATATAATGTTACACTGGGTTTTAAGACTAGTTGATGAAGAGGAAGAACTGATACCAATTTCTTCTATTTCTTCTTTATAGTATTTTTAACAAAGCATTTAATGAATGGCACAATTTTTGGTTTCTTTACATTTTTTTGCAAAAGTGAAAAGTAACATCTTCTTTACTTTGTTCTGCGCCTCTTCTGTCTTAGTCAAAAAGGTAATTTTTATGGAAGCAGGATACAGATTATCAGTGGAAAGTGGAGCACTTTATGTCAAGACCGGTAGCTTAGCAACTGAAAACTCTTAGCATGTCAGAAAGGTGTGGTCTCTTCTGTGCAAAGATAGTGTGATGTCACTACCAGCCCCAATCAAAATGAGCTTTACCCAAACCACAAAAATTTGCAGAAAAATGTTAGCAGTTTAAGTATCAAATATAAAATTTAAGCTCCAGACAAATCCTACAGAATTCTGTGGAAAATTTGCTGTTGACTTTGACAGCAGGCTTGGACATGACCTGTTCCTGACTGACCTAGGTCATAGCTGGTTCACTGACTAGTTCAGCAGAACTGAAAAGCGTGTGCTCATTTAATTTCACCATTCTGTGGCAGTTCAGTTCTCTCTAAATTCCTATAAAACATTTAAAAAGCACATTACAATGACTGCCTGGAGCACTGCAGGTTAATTATTTCCACTCAGATTAATTAGATAATAGTGTGAACACTACGAAGGTATACTCCTCAAATTATTCATTAAAAGTATCTCACTCTGGTCTTTAACTTTCCTAATGAGTATGAAAGGACTTCTCTCCACAAAGTACTGGTGTGTTACAACATGCTCCACACACACGATGTGGAGGAGACACGGACGCTCGTCCCGGCTGCAGCCGGTACCAGACACAGGGGCCGTGGCACGGCGCCTCACTTGCCCTGCAGCCTGCCCCAGGTGTTTCTCAGGACGTGCATCCAGCACGGTGGCTGGGACTCCCACTCGCTCCAGTGCGGGGCACAGAGACCCCACCGGCTCTGGCAGTGGGTGACACCACAGGCCAGCAGCACCTATGGCCCTGGCCTGCCTCCAGCTGCTGTCCCCTTGGCAGATGGAAGCGCCTGAGTCCAGTGTCGTACGTGTTCACATACGGCATAGACACAGTTTAGGTAAGAAGCTAAATTTAGAGTTAATAAATATTTGAAAGGTCTCTTTCATTCAAATTATTAACTCCTCTTAAACATTTTTGCTCTTTTCTCTCTCTCTCTCTCTCTCTCTCTCTCTCTCTCTCTCTCCTTTCTCTACTGAACTCTTTCATTCCAGCTCATCTCATATCACCCATTTGATTTCTGTCACACATTTTTAGTAGACTAGCTATTTCTGTTTTCAGTTGCTTTCTTTAGTCTTCTTACAACAGTCTTTTTCCCTCTTTGCTTTCATATTTCATAGCCCAGGCACTGTGTGCCATTGGTTTTTAGCCTCCAGGTTAGAACTGATCCTTCATTTCAGTTGAAGCATCAATTAGTTTTCCTCCACTGCAAAACTCAGTGAATCTCCACTAAACCAGATAAACTCAATCTAGTAATTAGTAGAAATTCAGTCTCTTTGACAGCTTTTCTTTATGGGTCTGTGCTGCTGTTTGTGACAAGCTAAATGCTTGGAGGGCCTTTCACTGCTCCCACCATCACTGGTGCCAGCCCTCCAGGCTCTTCACTGACCAGGGACACCACCATAGAGGTGTCCAGAAGTGTCTGCCGAGTGCTGAGGCCCATTTCACTGTTACTCAAGTTTCCACCTTCTTCTCTCTTTGTATCCATAATCCATCTGCAAGATCCCCACTTTCTCAGCATCACTTGCTGTTTCTGTGGCACCAAATAGCTTGTGAAGAGAGGTAGCCAGAGAGAATGATCTCTCATCTATCTTAAAAACCTCTTCCTAGTCTGTTTTCTTTCTAGATCCCCACAAGAGAAGTAACTTTCTGTTGGTGTAAGTTGCTCTGTGAACATTTGTATGCATTACAGGTAGTTAAAAACTTCTAATAAGCAACAAAAGGAGGGATGGGGAAAAAAAGGAAACTGCATAGTTCAGCATGGTAGTAAATCTGATTCATTGTGCATTTTCCATATGCTCACATGGTCCACTTCAAGTGAGATTCTTCTAAAGAAAACAAGTGATCTGGTATAAATGTGTTTCCTGCCATAGGGGACCAGCTTATTTTTACACACACTTAGAGAGTGTGTGTGCAAATGTGTTAAGTGGTATTAAATAATTAAGTCATCTTGACATACTACTACACTTTCAAATATTGCACTGAAGAAACTCTCTACAATTTTCAGTGTTTATGCTCCTGGAGATGTTTATAACAGTGTTAGATAATGTTTACATTGAACATTTGCATAGAAACTGTTCATAACATAAGCAGTTTTTCAGATTGAAAAGCTGCACATATATCATGGCAAGGCATGGTCTGAATGATAAAGCTGTAGTTGGGAAATTTAATGAAGACTGGCAGGAGAAAAGTATGGCCATTTCTCTGCTTTATCACTTTTATACTTTGATGCTTATCTACTCTATTTCTTCTCTCCAGTGATGCTACTTAATCCTCTCTTCTTTCATCCTTTTCCCTTTGACAGTCCCACAATAGTTATTAACTACTAACTGTAGTTACTGGTTTTGACAAAATCACTGGTTCTTTGCCTTTCATTTTCAATCAAATCCTGTTGCCTCCAGACTTCCTGATCGACTCTAATCTCTAATTTATTGATAGAGAAGTGTAACTATCAGTTCCTAATCTGCATCTACCATTGGGAGACTGATTTATAACAGTATGTACAAGGGAATTTAAAGTGAAGGAGAGCAATCTGACTTTTAAATTAGAGTTTCAAGGTATTCCCTAAAATGCTGCCATCCATTTTTTCAACTCAATACCTTCATGAGTGATCTGATGTGATCTATAGGGTTTTAGTAGTCGATGAAGTTGATAGGTATATATTGCAATGAAAAACAGGAAGCTAGGGTCAGTAGAGGAGGAATCAATAAAACGCATGTGTACAGACAAATGAGATTGTCAAGAATGTTTTCCCGGCTTGACAAAAAATGCTGATGATCTGCCAAGTAGCCTACTGACGACTCACACAGTTCCTCGGCAGGTGCTTCCATAGAACTGAGACTTATAAATATTTATGTTGTACATAATTTCATTCTATTCCCAAGCTTACTACACAGAAGGCACATGTACCCTGATTTGTCTCTCTTCCGGAAGTCCTGAACTGTGAATATGAAATCTGCACTTCATTTTGTCTCCCCTGCCTCTCCATCTGTGATGAACCATTAACAGTTTAGTGGGGCTGCCAGCCCTTAAGGCCCCAAGAGAAATTCCATCATACAGCTGAAATTGAGTGTAAATCATCGTGTCAGGAAATCACTTAATGCATTTCCCTTTCAGTTTTCAGAGTCTTTGTCACCTTTGTCTCAAAATTTTATGTTTAGGAAAAGGATCTGTCCAGCCTAGATTTCAGGTCTTATGCTAAAACTCTTCCAAAAATATCACATCCAGAACGAATATAACATAGACATTTTTCCCATTTTTTATGGGAATACATAAAATCCTGTAGGTGAACAAAATCCAAATTCCAGCACTACTGGGAGCTTAGCTGTGCTGTCAAGGCATTGGAGGTAGCCAGTGAATTGTAAATGCTGCTGACTAAAAAGCAGAGTTAGGCTTAAACAGTGGGAGCTAACCTGCTGACTTTGCCAAATTTAGGAGGAGGACTTTGAGAAGGAAAAAGAGTAAACAGAAATAAAAATGCATAAAGAGAAAAAAAAGCGGGGGGGAAGAGGTAATTTACATGTGACTTTTCTCCTTCACTAAGAGTGAAGGAGGAAATTGTTGGAAGAATTGTTTCTAGTTTTTGAACTAGAAACATCCTCCTAAATAGGATGATTACGAGCCCCAAAAGCTTTTAGGGACTCAGATTACTGTGGCTTCTGTGTATATTTATCACCTAAATCCCATTACAGAAAGGCAGCAATGAGGCAGGTGGGTACTTTGAACAGAGAGCATTTGATGAAAGCAGGAAAGCTGAGAAACACTTCGAGGGCAAGGGCAGCAACAGCAAGGTCTATCTGGTGCACTTAGTGCATGTTTAAGACAGACATTCTGATTTATCTATCACTCCAGCAAAAAGTGTCCTACCTTCCCTTGCTTTCATGCTGACTACAAAGAATTTTCAAAGACACCAATCACACTTACAAAGGGAGATATTTTGCATCTGAAAACTCCTTTCTAGATGGTCTTTCCTGGGGTAGTCTGACCTGTCTCTGTAACAACAGGGCAATATGTAATATGTACTGTCTTTCTAAAGCTGGGATGGTATGTCTGAAAAAAGTAAATACATCGAGTAAAGATAGTCTAGGTATAGATGTATATGATTAGAAATATACAGTCATTTATAAATTGCTTTTAGCTTATAATAATTTATGTACTTTTGTATTTTTTCATAACCAGCAATGTCAACACTGTTATAAAGAAGTGACTAGGTCACATTTGTGACAGTGACCTGGATCTTTTGGTCAAGTACAATTTTTAAAAGTAGCAGTTTGGAAAAAAATTGCACTGGCCATATGTACATGTACTCTCGATAGTAAATCCTGATTACTAAGTTACAGTTCTCTAGTTTAAGTATCTCCACAGGAGAGGTTTAGGCCATTGGTGAATTTAACAGTTGCAATTACAGATATAAATCATGCTAAATAGCAGGCACTCCCACAGGATGCCGTGTGCCCCTGTGTGTGCACAGGTGGCAGTACAGGGGTACCAAGATACGAGAATACGTAAGCCGTGCTCCAGTTACAGAACTGTTTGTGGCATGTAAGCGCCTCCTGGATTAATTGCCCACAGTTCCACGTCGTGTCAAATGGAGATGAGTTCTAGGACACTCTCACAGTGGATTCTGGGGAAAAATGTGTCTTACAGTTTAACTTAAATTGCAGGGAAACAGATTATTGAATCCATGAGCAAGCAGTGCCAGTGAACTAACCTTATTTTGAAGAACCTTCATATCTAGCCCAAAGGAGTTTGTGCCTTACTGGGTTAAGAATAGGAGCTATGACATTTCTAATCAACATATTATTGAAAAAAAACCCAAAATGAGTCTGGAAATTCAACTTCTCCTGACTATCTGTTTTTAGGCTAGGAATTACTATTATTCTATTCTAGAAGTTTGAAGGAAATAGCATCAGTCCATTATTGTGTGTGTTGATGCTTCATAGCTCTTCTTTTCATGACCAGCCACTTTAAAGACTGGTAGTAAGAGTTTCCTACTGTGTAAATAATTTTAATCTATTAGATTAATTAGCTTCTTAATGGTCACAGATTTTTCCTTAACCTGTTTCAAACTCGGCAAATAGGTACAGAATTCACAGACATTATTACAATATTTCGTCTTAATTATCACCTTTAGTGTTTTGACACAGCATAGGCCCAATGTGCAATGTATTTTCTCTGTATTAAGAATATTTTTAGCTCATGAAAAATCACATTGAAAGTTGCAGTACTGATCAGGAGATCATAACAGCAGTAGCTGCAGAATAAACTAACTGCAGCCACTGGGAATGAAAAGAGTCCATGCTTCCGTGCTGCTTTCTCATACTGTGAGAAGATAAACCAGTCCCTTCACCTCTGCCCTGACCATAGTGTCAGAATTTTAAATTAGCTGCCAGAAGGGAGTACAGAGCTATGCTGTTCTCCTCAGTTAGTTACTCCTCTGATAGTACTTTCTCCCATGAATATTATTTCAGTTTTGACCTTGGTCATATGACTGCAAAGCCCATATGGTTTGCATTGAATTCCATGAGCTTTTGTGTGAGCTTAAAGCAGCAAAATTTGTATTTACTCAAGGCTTTTATCTTCAAACCATTTAAAAATAATACATCCCTTTAGGTTTTTTAAAGCGTTGTATACATCTTCAGTAATTACATAGGTGTGAACCTATGTGATTATGTAAGTAATACATGTACAGTACACTTTTGCAAATCTTTACTCAAACATATAAGATAGCTGTAGATATTTCTGCATCATGTCTATGCTAGAAGAATTCCTAATAAAGAGAAAAATCTTTAAGATTAAAAAAATTTCTTTCATGCTCAGATAGGTCCAGTACAGGCATAGTGTGATACTGCAGACACTGCCAGCTGTGACAGCAAGCTACCCATTTAAAGGCTCAGGTTTGGTACTCAAACTAAAAATAGGGAGTTTGAGATCCTATCAGATCCTAGATTGCATTGGTTTTTAATGCATTTATCTGCATTATGTTTCTGAGTTGAGCTGATGGTTAGGTGCTACAGGCTAAAAGTCTATTCATTATTTGTATGAAAAGGTTTAGACATTTCCTGAGATAGTCTTTTAGGTCCATCTGACCTTGTGCTGAAACTGGATTGTTTTCTCTATTCACCAGAGCTGCTGCTCTCTCAGAGGCAGAATTTGTCTGAAAGTTGGTTGATTTTTTTCAGGCCGTGACTGAGTCATCCCTGGTTTTTCTCATTTCTTTTTTATCTCCTTCAATGTTTTACTCATATATAAACTGATATTTGTTTGCTTTTATTTGCAGAGTTTAATATCCTTAAAGCTTCTTGCTTGCTGTTCCCAAATACAAGCACATACTTAAGATGGCGTGGAAACAGTTCTACGTCATGTCGCTAAGACCAGGATTCAACACAAGTGCAGTAGAGGGGATAACCAAAGATTATCCTGGTGCCTGTGCCCTTAGCACAGGACCTGTCAGTTGTGTCTTTCATCTCTTGCCCCATCTGTTTTGCACTCTCACTGTTGTGGCAAAAGCCATCCTAGAGCAGTGTTTGTGTTTCCGTGCACTCAGTTGAGATGAAAAGTGCAGGAATTCCCTAATGTCCCAGCCAAGGTCTGCCCTTCTCAGGAATATAAATCAGTTACTCAGCTGTTTAACAGGTGTTAAGTCTGCCACTTGCAGCGAACGTCCACCCAGGCAATGCTTGCTCATATGACCCATTTTGTATAAAATAGTTGGTTAGACCTCACAGGAGGATACTCCAACAATTTCCATCACAATAAATAAGGGTAATGCTGTTCACCTGCTTTATGGCACATGAACATTAGCTATTCAGCCAAATTTTTAAAATGAGAGTATAAATAATATTTATATTTTATATATGTAGAATGCCAAATATTAAAGGGAGACTGACTACACATCATGGTTGATATTTTAATACTCAGAAAAGGCAAAAGTACCAGACTGGTTATCACGATTGCTGAATTCATTATATGGGAAAGCTCAGCCATGGACCTAGAAGTCTGCCAGAAAGGACAACAAAAAAAACCTTTGAGATTTCATTTGGGTTTGTTTTTTTTTTTCCCCGTCTTAAAAGTTAAAATGAAATAGACTTAACAGTCTTTAAAAATATTTTAACATTAAAATTTTTACAAACTTTTACCTTCTCTTGTTTCAAATAAATAATCTGATACTTCTCTGTTAGCTGATTTAAGGTGGGTTATAAGAAATTAAGTGGATTATAAGAATATTACAAAAGATGCACACAGGCAAACAAATCCCCTTCATTGGAAAGATGCTGGAAAGATACAAAGACAAAACAATTTTGTTGTCCTGTTCAAAAATTCTGGTTGCCCTTTGCGATTCATGATGGCTGCCATCTGTTTGGCCTTTTCCCATCAGGATTCTGCTATAATGATGAACTCTGCAGCATGTACAGAAATTGTTCTCAAGCCTATGTTAACAGTCCTGATAATGTATTTTTTAGGTTTCCTCTACGCTCAGAACAGTACCAAACGCAGCATTAAAGAGCGACTTATGAAGCTCTTGCCCTGCTTGGCTGCCAAAACGACATCTCCTGTTACTCAAAGCAAGTTTTATTTTTCATTTTTTTCATTTGATTTTTTTTGTTTTGTTTTTGTTTTTTTTTTTTTAGGTTTGCATGCATTGAAAGTTATGCTTTCATTAACTGCTCATTTGAGAGGCAAGATATCTGCCGAAGCAATCATATGGTCTATTGAGGTTTAAAATCTAGTGATGAACAGGTTTGTCTGTGCAGAGTAGGATGGCAAGATTCCAGTGCCATGGTCTGCCCCACAGGAGCTGCTGGGTTGGCACTTGCGATCTGCAAGTTAGTTGAGAAGTGCTTCCTTGGTTAAATTTAATAGTTGCTCTCCATGTATTTGAAAAGTGGTAACTTTTGTGCATTTTTATGCACGTGTCTGTGTGCTTGCTATCCCATACATAGGGAGTACCAGCATAACTGGTCTGGGAGGAAAGGATTGGCCCTGCAGGTTTTGAATCTATAACTTCAAACTATTTAGGGAACAAGACTTAAAGTTGGTGTTTGAGAGGAAAAATAATAGTGGGATTGAAAAGAAAGTATGTGAATGTGAATATACAGGAAAAGCACACTGATGTTGTACTGAATGTCTTGATATGCTGTAAGGAAATAAAATCTCTCCAGGGTAGGTAACAGATAAATATAGAGGGACAGAGGGAGTGAGAGAGAGATCAATACATAGATACATATATATACCTAGATAGAATTAATTATAGTAATAACACTATAATGTCTTCCTGTATAAATTGGCTCCTATAGCAGACTTTAAAATATCTCTCTGGGCCCAATTCAAACTAAATTAATTTGACTTAATTCTAGGCACTAATATGAGCACCTAAAACCAGAAGCTGAATGTTCCATGTGCTTCCTGTATACTCTTCTGAGTATCAATCAATCACAGGTAAAAAAAGCCTGCAAGAGCAGTTCCCCATGTCTAGTGAATCCAGGACAACCAAAGGCAACTTGGCTAGAAATGCAGGCCCCTACTAAATGTCAAGACTTGACAGGTGTAGATCTAGGGGTTTTTTTTGCTGTCCCCCTTCACTGTCTTTCATATGCTCCTTTGTAGAGAAAACTCTGGTACTTGCTTTCCTTTTTAAGTGTTCGAGATCTCTAAGATGAAAAGGGCTAAATTTCTGGATGTATACTGATTTTTTTTTTTCATGGTGTCTTCAGCTGATATGTTTTAGTTGAAAATAAGGTAGCTTAAATTCCTCACTTGCTTTTGTGGCACTTGATAGTAATTCTGGAGAAGTTGCTTTCAGCTGCATGACCTGAGCAATGTAGCCCTAGGCAATAAAAGGAATCAGAGAATCACAGGTTTGCTTGAGTTGGAAGAGTTTAAAACCATCTAGTCCAGTCCTCCTGCACTAGACCAGGTTTCTCAAAGTCCCATCCAACCTGAACACTCCCAAGGGTGGGGCATGGAATAGATAAGGAAATAGAACAAATTAATAGAAAGTTTGATTTGTTTGTTTGAAGTTGTTGGGAGAGTGACACGTCCTTATTCCTTGCACATTTCTATGTAAGCTCTTCATCAGCACAGGTAACCAAATCTATTTAGAGTCAGTCTCAGAAACCTTGACCATATCAAAGGTATATTTTCTTGCTGAAAGTATTCCATAAACCAGAAAAGAGAGTGAACTAAAACAAGTATTAAATATTTCCTGTTTGAGAACCAAGCGATTAAAAGGTGGATTCAATAATTTTCTCTGTAATCTCCTCAATAATGAAGTGCTATATTAAGTAAGAATGTTACATTAAGTGAAAATGTTAAATAAGACTATCATTGTAGATACGTACATGTGCTAGCACACTAGGGTAGGGCTACACTCCATGGTTTTGAAAAAGAAAAACATGCTAAATAGTTATTGAATAGATAGGGAGGCTATAATGTGCAGTTTGTGCAGGGAAATGCATGTGCACAATTTTTAAAGATGTGAACTGAGCCCTAAGTTAGCACGTTTCTCCAGCTGCCATTATTTGAAGAGTACATTTGCTTTTTGCAATGTTTTTACCATTTTGTTCTTTAATGAATAATGAAAGGTTCAAAACATATTTCCTGGGACATTTACATTAAAAAGTGTTTTTACTATTTAGCTATAAGAAATCTACTCGTTAATGAAATCAGTAAGAACATTTTGTTTAGTAAATTAATGAGGGATTGCAACTTGTTTCTGATTTTCAGTTGACATGAAATTGCATTCCTGTAAAAAAAAACACGTGCTCCTAACTTATCTAGGCTGAAGAAACCAAATAACTGAAATAACTAATGCCATAGAAATCATTAGTGTTTAGAAATAGATACATTTTCACACATTTTCCCTGCACGTTTTAAAGTATAGATTTTTTTCCATAGCCTGGTAGCTAGAAGCGTGAAGAAACAAATTCAAAACTTGCAAATGACTCATGAATGCTATAGCATTTTAATCATCACAGTTGGTACATTTTAAGGAAGTTTATGGTGATCTTACATTTTATTATTTATATCTGTAAGAGACTAGAGAAGTCAAGTGTGAAGAATGTACTGAACCTTTTCATTAACATGAGCCCATTGCAGTCTTCTACATTCTCACTGAATCATTTAAAGACAATAAAAATGTTTACTGCTAAGGATATACCAAATATTGTGCTCAGCACATTGTCTGGCTTTTCTCTCTAGCCTCAAATTTATTATGTGTATTCATTTAGCTTCCAGAAAAGCTTATAGATGTCTCTCTAGGTAGCCAGATGTTTTACAAATGGGTGCTTAGAGAACTCATTTCAAGTTAAGTTCTTTTCTGTCTAAAACCAAAGCCCATTCACAGCCCATGTAACCATTCGAATATAAAATACAAGTGAGCTTTCAACAATATTTACTCTCAGGTTGATTTTTTTGCCAGTTTAGTCTAACTACCTAGTATTGAGTTGCAGTTAACAAAAAAAATCATCTGGACCACACTGAGATCATCTTCCTGAGACGAGTGCTAACAGCAACATATCTTTTACAGGAGAAAGGACAAAGCCCTAAATTTTGTGAAGATCTTTCCAAATAGTTTAGATATTACTAAATATCTCTTTAAAGTTTGATCATTTTTTGTTTAGCTGAACTGTATCTTCTGATGCCAAATTTCTCCCAAGCAGCTGAAAGCCATTATTACTGCACTGTAGCAGAACAAAAATATGTGAAACTGTAGGCATAATACTGCTTTAATCAAGTATTCTAATACTGTGCTCTCATGAATATTGAACTAAATAAACCCTTGTTTTAAGAATTGAGTCCCACATTCTAATGAAATAAAATATGTATCTTCAGCATTGTAGGAGTGACAATTAGGCATGTTGTGTTGTTATATTTCTATGGTTGGTATATATCTTACATCAAAATAAGGCTAATTTCATTAAATTAGTCTAGCATACTACGTAAGTTACGTTTAATAATGGCAGTATTTAGAAATGGACACACACATTCTTATTTTTGATCACAAGTGACTGGTACCCTATTGTAAGTTCCTTTAGCTGTTTTATTGAACTTTCACGTTTAAAACTCTACCTAGGACACAATGCATTGCTAATTCTCATTGTTTTAGGGCTACACTCAGCTGTAAACCTTGAATGTGTATATCCACATTCTTACTCACCTAAAGAAGAGGTCTCTAAAACCATCATGTTCCCCACTTAGGCTCATCACCCTCCTAAAGGCTGAGTTATACAATACTCAAAGTAAGATCTGCTACTGGATGTGCAACATCAGTTTCACATGCTTTCCAAAGGAAAAATTCCCAATAGAAATCCCAGCCTGATACAGTGAATTCACATCCATTACCTAACTTAAGGAAAATTTTCAGTTTTCTGGAGTCACTAAAGTTTTATAAAATTGTTTCTTTTGGTCAAAGAGTTGTATAAACAGAAAAGTCATACTGACTGTATCATGCATGCTCTTGCAGGATGTTGGCTTTCCAGTTTATTGTTATTGGTACTCATAAGAAAACCTGCAGGCTACTGGATCATCACTACTATTCACTATTCTTTGCAGCCACAGAAGCAGATGATAGGTGCCCTTTTCCTTTGAGTTAAAAATGGACTCATTATTTGTCATTAAAGCTGCAAAAACAAGTCTTTAAGGGAATCTCCTCTCCTCTCCTCTC